>PVKH010001265.1:0-31338 GCA_004027955.1 Chaetophractus vellerosus | reverse complement strand
CGGGAACAAAGGAATCCAGAAGCCTGAACCCTGGAGACGTCGGCAGCCATCTTATTCCAACACGTGGACTTGGGTGAGGGAAGAACTTTATGCTTTGTGGCCTGGTAACTGTAAGCTTCTACCCCAAATAAATACCCTTTATAAAGACCGACCAATCTTTGGTATATTTCAAAAGGCACGCCTTTGGCTGACCAAAACATACATAAAATAAGAAATGAGGAAGGAGATAACACCACTGATGCCACAGAAATAAAGCATATTGTAAGAGGATACTTTGAAAGACTGTGTGCCAACAATATGGATAACTTAGATGAAATGGATAAATTCCTAGAAACACACAAGGAGCCTAAACTGATGAAAAAATAAATTGATGAACAAAACAGACAAATCACAAGAAACAAGATTGAATTAGTCGTCAAAAACCTCCCAACTAAGAAGAATCAGATGACTTCACAGGTGAACTCTACCAAACATTCTGTAAGGAACTAACACAAATCCAAAAAATAAAAGTGGAGGAAACATTGCCTAACCCATTCTATGATGCCAACATCACCCTAATACCAAAGCCACACAAAGATGCCACGAGAGAGAAAATCTATAGACCAATCCCTCTAATGAATCTAGATATTAAAATCATCAACAAAATACTTGCTAATAATATTCAACAGTGCATCACATGAATTACACACCATGACCAGGTGAATTTCATCCCAGGTATGCAAGGATGGTTCAAAATAAGAAACCCAATCAATGTAATTCACCATATTAACAGATCAAAAGAACAAAATCACATATAATTTCTATTGATGTAGGAAAAGCATTTGACAAAATACAGAACACTTTCCTGATAAAAAACACTTCAAAAGATAGGAATGGAAGGGAACTTCCTCAACATGATAAATATATATATATGAAAAACTCACAGCTAACATCATATTCAATGGTGAAATCCTAAAAGTTTCCCCCTAAGCTCTGGAACAAGACAAGGATGCCCACTGTCACCACTCTTATTTAACATTGGGTCAGAAGTACTTGCTTGAACATTTAAGTAAGAAAAAGATATAAAATGCATCCAAATTGGAAAGGAAGAAATAAAAATTTCACTATTTGCAGATGACATGATCCTACACATAGAAAGCCCTGAGAAATCTACAACAAAGCTTCTAGGGCTTATAAATGAGGTCAGTAAAGTGGCAGGATATAAGATCAGTATGCAAAAATCAATAGCATTTCTGTACACCAATAATGAGCAACCTGAGGAGGAAATCAAGAAAAAATTCCATTTACAATAGCAACTAAAAGAAACAATACCTAGGAATAAACTTAACTAAAGATGTAAACAACTTGTACACAGAAAACTACACAACACTGTTAAAGGATATCAAAGAAGACCTAAATAAATGGAAGAATATTCCCTGTTCATGGACAGGAAGAGTAAAGATAATTAAGATGTCTATCCTACCCAAACCAATTGAGAGATTTAATGATTTCCCAATAAAAATTACCCCAGCATTTTTTTTTTTACTGAATTGGAAAACCTAACTATGAAATTTATTTGGAAGGGCAAGGGGCCCCAAATAGCCAAAACAAATTGAAAAAGAAAAATGAAACCAGAGGATCACACTACCTGACTTTAAAACATACTACAGGGGCCAGCTATAGCCCAGTGGATAAGGCGCCAGTACACCACATGGGAGGCCCTGGGTTCTGTTCCCGGAGACCTCTCTGAGCGGGCAGACAGTCTGAAGGCAGGGCAAAAAAGCCACCACAGGCAGGGCAAAGCAGCCACAGGCAGGGTGAGTTGCCTGCAAACGGAGCAAAGATGCTTGCGAATGGAGCAAAAGCTGCCTGGGAATGGAAGCAGAGCCACCCACAAGCAGAGCAGGCCACCTGCGCAGTGAGCTGACTCAGCGCGTCGCTGCAGTGGGGGAAGACAAAAGCAGACATAGAAGAACACAAAAAAATGAACACACAGCAAGAGCAAGCAGAAAGGGGAGGGATATGTAAAAAAAAAAACATACTACAAAGCTACAGTGGTCAAACTGCATGGTAATGGCACAAGGATAGATGTACCAACCAATGCAACAGAATTTTGATATAGATCCTCGAATATACGGTCATCAGATATTCAACAAGGCCACCAAGCAAACTCAACTGGGAGAGAATGGCCTCTTCAACAAATGGTGCTTGGAGAACTGGATATCCATATACAAAAGAATGAAAGTGTAACACTATGTCACACCTTATACAAAAATCAGCTCAAGATGGATCAAAGATCTAAATATAAGAGCCAAGACCATAAAGACCTTGGAAGATAATGTAGGGAAGCATCTACAAGATCTTATAGTATGAAACAGTTTAAAAAATTTACACCCAAAGCATGAGCAACAAAAGAAAAAATAGATAAATGGGACCTCCTCAAAATTAAAATCTTTTGCACTTCAAAGGAGTTTGTCAAGAAAGTAAAAGGCAGCCTCCTAAATGGGAGAAAATATTTGGTAACCATCTGTAGCAGTTTGATGCTGGTTATGAATTCCAAAAATATATATTGGATTGTTTGTAAACTTGTTTGTTCCTCTGGGCATATTAGATTATATCGAACTCAGAGGTTTCACTTTTATTTGATTAAATAATGATTGAGGCTTTGATTGGGCCATGTCAGTAGGACATTGAGTCCCCACCCCCTTGGTGGGTGGGGACTCACAGAGAAACCACACCACAGAGAAGGAAGTTTGGATTTTTTGAACTGGAGTCCTGGGAATTAAATACATAGGAGAAGAACACAGAGGAATAGAGATGGTTCTGTAGACAGAGGTCCAAGGAAGAGAGATGAGCACAATCACCTACAGCTGTAGCTGAGCAGGGAGAAATGAACCCTGGGGAGAGAGATGAGCCTTATACCAGCCTATAGCTGATATTGGAAGGAGCTGGGACCACAGACCCTTGAGCAGAAGAAGAAGGAAGGCTGGACCCTCAGACATCACCCACCATCTTGCTCCAACACATGGCAACAGACTTTGGTGAGGGAAGTAATTCACACTTTATGTCCTGGTAACTGTAAGCTTTTACCCTAAATAAATATCTTTTATAAAAAAAACAACAGATTTTTGGTACTGTGCATCAGCACCTCTTTGGCTCACTAATACACCATCTATCTGATAAGGGCCCTATATCCAACATATATAAAGAAATCTTACATCTCAAAAATAAAAAGACAAACAACCTATTTTTTTAGAAAACAGCAAGTGATTTGAATAGACACTTCTCCAAAGAAGAAATACAAAATGGCTAAAAAGCATATGAAAAGATGCTCAGCATCACTAGCTATTAGGGAAATACAAATCAAAACTACAATGAGATATCATGTTACACCCATTAGACTGGTGGCTATTGAAAAAAACAGAGGACTACAAGTGTTGGAGAGGATTTGGAGGAAAGGGTATACTTATCCACTGCTGGTGGGAATGTAGAATGGCAGAGCCATTGTGGGGGACAGTTTGGCTGTTCCTCAAGAAACTAACTATAGAACTGCCAAATAATCCACCAATCCCACTGCTGGGTATATATCCAGAAGAGTTGAAAGCAGGGACATGAACAGATATATGCACACCAATGCTCATAGTGGCATTATTCACCATTGTCAAAATTTGGAAGCAACCCAAATGTCCATCAACAGATGAATGGATAAGCAAGCTGTAAGAAGGAATTCAGTATTAACACATAGGATAACATGGATGAATCTTGAAGACCTTATGTTGAGTGAAGTAAGCCAGACCCTGAAGGACAAATACTACATGACCTCACTGATATAAATTAGGCAAATTAAGCACACTCACAGAGCTAGAGTCTGGAAAACAAGTTTACAGAGACAGAAAGGGAGTAGTGGGTTATGAGCCAATGCCCATATGAACAAAATCTATGATAAGGTGGAAGGGTGTAGTTGTGCAGTGGATGGGTGTGACAGTGGTGCAGTGACGCAATTGGTTTCAGTGGTGCTAGTCTGTGAAGGGGGTAGAGTGGGGAAGTTGGGTTGGACTATCAATGGAATTGGGGGTAGGGTCAGGGGAAGGAGCAATTGAACTCTGGGTATTTGCAGGTCTGTGGTTGAAACTACAATGTTGGGAACGTTCTTTTGGCAAGTATGGCAAGGGATGATTACTGTTGTAGGGTCTTGGATGTGGGGGTGGGCATACAGGACAGGGGCACCTGGGCAGGCTTCATTGGAATACGTAAGTGTTCATCTTGTCATAGTGTGTTATATCAGTGGGTGGAGACACAAAAAATAAACAAGAAAATATTAAACTCCCATCCTGGGGAGTCCTGCTATGTCTTCAAATAGAGGGGCAAGAGTCTATTGAGTACATAGGCAGTGCCTAATAAAAGAAAGCAGACCAAATGTCAAGCCCTCGATATTATTGTAAGTAAATATGAATCTTATTCTTCAAAAAAATGAAATTTAGCATTTACCATAGCTCCCAAGGGGAGGAAGAGGGAAGAATAGAATATATGGAACATAGGGCATTTTTAGGGCATGAGAATTATTCTGCATGATCTCAAAATAATGGATACAGGCCATTTTAAATTTCATCAAAAATTGATAAAAGTGTATGGTCCAAAATGTAAATCATAATGTAAACCATTGACCATGGTTAGTAGCAATGCTTCAATATTTGTACATCAGTTGTAACAAATGTATCATCTGCATGTAAAATGTTATTAATAGGTGTGAGGGGGAAAGGGGGAGGGCATTGGGTATATGGAAATCCCCCATATTCTCTACATGACTCTTCGGGATCCTAAAGCTTCTTTGAAGATGAAAAGGAAAAAAAAAATACTGGGGGAGTATATGGAGGAAAATGTCACTGTACATACAAGACAACAGATCTTACAGTGATAAAAGACGTAATGTCTAGAAAAACTTTTTTATTATTTAAAACTTTTTTATTTTTATTTTTGTATTTGATATGTTATTTTTAAACTATCATTATTATTTCATTTTCTTATTTTTATTTGGTTATTTTCTTGGTTTCATCTTTGGAAAGGTTTTGGGTCACAGAAGGGTCACAACTGTGACAAGAGAGGAATATTGGTACAGGGTGTCAGTGATGGGGGATGCATGGGAGAATGTGCATCTGGGGCATAATTCTAAGGCATATGAATGTGTTCAAGTGTTCATGGGGCATTGTCACAGTGGATGGAGTTCCACACAATAACTTAAAAAATATTGAATTCCCATCCTGTAGCGCTCTCCTGCATTATCTAGTGGGGCAGCAAGAATATGCCAAGTACAGAGGCAGTGCCTAGTGATGGAGGACGGATCATTGTGATGGGCCTTTGCTAATGATGATTGTACTCACGAATCTTTTCTTGTGAAATTGTAACTTAGCCTAGTATTATTTGTTGCCTAAGAGTTACCTCCTGAGGACCTCCTTGTTGCTCAAATGTGGCATCTCTCTAAGCCAAACTCAGAATATAAATGCACTACCTCCCACCCCCCTCCAGCATGGGACATGACTCCCAGAGATGAGCCTCCCTGGCACTGAGGGATTATTACCACGCAGCAACTAGCAATGCATCTGGAAAAAGGCCTTGACCAAAAGGGGGAAAGGGTAAATACAAATGAGTTTTTATGGCTAAGAGACTTCAAAATGAGTTGGGAGGTCATTCCAGAGGTTATGCTTATGCATATCTCAACAAGATGTCATTGACTGCACAGTAAATCTTATCCCAAAGACCAGGCTCCTGAGGGCTGTAGAGGCATCTAGATACTATAGGCAGGGAAGACAGCTCAGGAGTTTGGCACCCTGCCAATGGGCCTTACCTTGGAATTTATGCTCCCCAGAGTGACAAAGTAGGACTCATTTGTGGTTTCTCTACACTTGGCTCTTCTGCCCCTTCCCTTTGAACCTATACTTGATAGGTTCATGTCCAAAAGGCTGAAATCTTTGGTCCTTCCATGTGCCAGTTTGGCCCTCAAACTCAGCAGAGTTGCAACACCTACTCTCCAGTTCATTAGAGTCACCCAGGACAACTAAGAAGGTGATGATGGTTATGGACAATGCCTATCCCAAGGACCAGAGAGATTTGCCAACTGCAAGGAAGATAGTTCCATCCATCTGCCCCATGGGATCTAAGCCCCTTCTCAGTTAGAGGCAGAGTGGCATCACCTCCAAAAATCCTTGAGCTTGAGGAGTGAACAAGGGACTAAAATACACTTACTATTTTTCTACTATAGACTGTTATTCTTTTGTCATGATGTGGAGACGGGCCACTGGAGGTACTGAGAGGATGAGGAGCAAAAAATAGGTATAATATTGGGGCATTTTCAGGACTTTGGAATTGTCCTGCATGATGTTGCAATGACAGATACAGACCATTATATATTTCATCATAACTTACAAAATTGTGCAGAACAGAGTGTAAACTGTAATGTAAACTATAATCCATGGTTAGTGATAGTGCTTCAATATATGTTCATCAATTGTAACCAATGTAGCACACTAATGAAGGACGTTGTTAATGTGTGAAAGTGTGATGGGGGGAACATATGGGAATCCCCTATTTTTTTTAATTTTTATTTATTATACACCCCACCCCTTCTGCTTGTTCTTGGTGCATTCATTTTTCTCTGCGTTCCTCTGTGTCTGCTTGTCTCCCCCTGCTGGGGCAACCTGCCAAGTCAGTTCACCGGCATGGTGGCCCACCTGCTCATGGAGGCTTGCACTTGCTCACGGGGGCTTGCCTTTGCCTGTGGGGGCTTGCCTTTTCCCACAGGAGCTTGCCTTTTTGCCCACAGGGGCTTGCCTTTGCCCGCGGCGTCGTGCCCCTCCCGTGGCGGCTTGCCTTCTCGAGGCAGTCTGCCCGTTCGAGGAGGCCCCGGGGACCGAACCTGGGACCTCCCATGTGGTAAGCCAGCGCCCTACCCACTGAGCTACAGCTGCCCCCCCTATATTTTTTTATGTAACATTTATGTAATCTAAATTTCCTTTAAAATAAATAAATAAGTAAGTGTAATGGTTTCAGAGTTTTATTTAATTATGAATTCCAAAAATATAAATTGGATTATTCTTGTAAACTAATCTGTTCATCTGGGCATGATTAAGTTATGATAAGGGCATTAACTGGGCCACATCAGGAGGGTGTTGGGCCCCGCCCCTCTGTGGGTGTGGTCTCAAGTGTAGAGGCTAGGCAGCAGATCTGAGTTGCAGAGATTGAGAGAAGCAGATTTGAGAAGCAGTTCTGATGTTGGAGTGAGCCATTCACCCGATAGTATACAGCTGGCCTTGTGGAGAGATGCAATGCATAGAGAACCTCATGGTCTACAGCTGAACTTGTGGAGGAAACAGAAGCTAAGCCGGGAGAGAAACACAGCCCTGGGAACAGAGGAACCTGGAAGCCTGAACACTGGAGACGTCGGCAGCTGTCTTGCTCCAACACGTGGACTTTGGTGAGGGAAGAAACTTATGCTTTGTGGCCTGGTAACTGTAAGCTTCTACCCCAAATAAATACCCTTTATAAAGACCGACCAATCTTTGGTATATTTCAAAAGGCACGCCTGTGGCTGACCAAAACACTGACTAAAACAGTAAGTAAGTAAATAAATAGAAATAAAAGAAATAAATGAAATCAAGAACAAAAAACAATACAGAGGATCAGCAAAACCAAAATTGGTTCTTTGAGAAGATCAACAAAATCAACAAACCCTTAGCTAGACTGACAAAGACAAAAAGAGAGAAGACGCAAATAAATAAAATCAGAAATGAGAAAGGGGAACATTACCACTAACCCCATAGAAATAAGTGAGATTATAAGAGGATAATATGAACAACTGTATGCCAAAGAACTAGAAAATGTAGACAAGATAGACAAATTCCTAGAACCACCTACATTGTCTAGAAGAAATAGAAGACCTCAACAAACCAATCACAAGTGAAGAGATTGAAACCATCACCAAAAACTTCCCAAAGAAGAAAAGCATGGTACCAGACGGTTTCACCATTGAATTCTACCAATCATTCAAAGTTGAACTAATACCGATCTTGCTCAAGGACTTCCAAAAAATTGAACAGGAAAGAATGCTACCAAATTCATTCTATGAAGCCAACATCACCCTAATACCAAAACCAGATAAAGATACTATGAAAAAAGAAAATTACAGACCAATATCTCTAATAATGAATACAGATGCAAGAATCCTCAACAAAATACTTACAAACAGAATCCAAAAGCATATTAAAAGAATTATACACCACAATCAGGTGGGTTTTATCCCAGGTATGCAAAGATAGTTCAACACAAGAAAATCAATTAGTATAATAAACCACATTGATAAATTGAAGAAGAAAATTCACATGATCGTCTCAATTAATGCAGAAAAAGCATGTGACAAAATACAGCACATTTTCTTGATAAAAAATAAATTAAAAAGATAGGAATAGAAGAAAGTGTTCTCAATATAGTAAAGTGCATATATGAAAAACCTACAGCTAGCATTGTACTCAATGGTGAAAGACTGAAAGCTTTCCAGCTGAGATCAGGAACAAGACAAGGATGCCCACTGTCACCACTGTTATTCAATATTGTGCTAGAAGTTCTAGCGAGAGCAATTAAGCTTAACAAATAAAAGGCACAGAAATAGGAAAGGAGGAGTAAAACTTTCACTACTTGCTAATGACATGATCCTATATCTAGAAAATTCTGAGAAATCCTCAACAAAGCTTCTAGAATTAATAGATGAATTCAGCAAAGTGGCAGGATATAAGATTAATATGCAAAAATCAATAGCATTTCTATACACTACTGATGTGCAATCTGAGGAGGAAATCAGAAAAATAATTTCATTTAAAATAGTGACTAAAATAATCAAATATTTAGGAATAAACTTAACCAAGGACATCAAAGACCTGTATTCAGAAAGCTACAAAACATTGCTAAAAGAAACTTAAAAAGACTTAAATAAGTGGAAGGGCATGCCTTGTTCATGGATTGGAAGACTAAATATCATTAAGATGTCAATTCTACCCAAACTGATTTACAGATTAAACACAATCCCAATAAAAACCCCAACAGATTTTTTTGTAGAAATCAAAAAGCCAATAATCAAATTTATTTGGAAAGGTAAGGGGCCCTGAATAGCCAAAAATGTCTTTAAAAAGAAGAATGAAGTTGGAGGAATTCAAAGCATATTTCTTAGCTATAGTGGTAATAAAAAACAACCAAGAAACCAACCAAACAACAACAACAAAAAAAACCCAGCATGGTACTGGCATAAGGACAGACAGATTGATCAATGGACCCAAAATGAGAACTCGGAATTTGACCCTCACACCTACAGCCAAGTTATTTTTGACAAGGCTGTTAAGTCCACTCAGCTGTGCCAGAATAACATATTTTAAAAATGGTGCTGAGAGAACTGGATAGCCATATTCAAAAGAAAGAAAGAATGTTCCTATCTCACATCTTACACAAAAATTAACTCAAAATGGATTAAGGACTTAAATATAATGTAACAACCATAAAAATCCTGCAAGAAAATGTAGGAAAACATCTTCAAGATTTTGTGGTAGGTGATAGTTTCTTAAACCTTACACCCAAAGCACAAGCAACAGATAAATGGGGCCTCCTAAATATTCAACACTTTTGCAGCTCAAAGGACTTTGTCAAAAGGGTGAAAAGGCAGCAGACACTATGGGAGAAAATATTTGGCAATCACATATCTGATAAAGGTTTAATATCCTTGATATATAAAGAGATCGTACAACTCAACAATAAAAAGACAAAGTATCTGATTTAAAAATGGGCAAAAGAAAAGACAACTGTCCAAAGAAGAAATACAAATGGTGAAGAAACACATGAAAACATCTTCACCATCACAAGCAATTGGGGAAATGCAAATCAAAACTAGAATGAGATATCATTTCATACCTATTAGATTGGCTGCTATTAAAAAGTCGGAAAACTGTAAATGTTGGAGAGGAAGTGGTGGAGAGATAGGAAAGCTTATTCACTGTTGGTGGGAATTTAGAGTGGTACAGCCACTGTGGAAGACAGTTTGGCAGTTCCTAAGGAAGTTGAATATAAACTTGCCATGGGACCGGGCAATATCATTGCTAGGTATATTCCCAGAAGAACTGAGAGCAGTGACACGAATAGATATCTGCACACCAATGTTCATAGCAATATTATTTATACTAGCCAAAAGTTGGAAACAATCCAGATGTGCATCAACTGATGGATGGATAAATAAATTGTGGAGTATACACAAGATGGAATATTATGTAGTAGTAAGAAGAAATGAAGTCATGAAATATATGACAACATGGATGAACCTGGAGGACATTATGTTGAGTGAAGCAAGCTAAACACAAAATGACAAATGCTGTATGATTTTCCTATTATGAGCTAAATATGCCATGTGAAATATAAATATTATGTGAAATATGAATGAGTAGAATTACATATATAAGATTGTTTTTCTTTGAAGCTGAACAAATGTAAGTTAATACTATAAAATGTAAATATCAGACAAAAAACATTATACTAAGTAGAGGAGACAAGACACAGAGTACTACATATTGTATGATTCTGTTTATATAAAATGTAAACAGAAACCAATTTACAAAGATGAAATTAGATTAGTAGTTATATGGGTCTGAGGAAGGAATGCTAAGGTGTGTGGAGTCTTTCTTTTTGGAATATTGGAGTTGTTCTAAAATTTGGGGAATGGTGAATGTACAACATTGTGATTACACTAAAAGCCATTGATTATTTTGGATAGAATAGACAGAAGCAGCAGCTATGTTCAGTGGGGGAAGCATAGAGAGATTGAGAGGTGAGGAATCTTCTTGTTTGTTTGTTGTTGTTTTGTTTATTATTATTATTATTATTGAAATAATGAAAATGCTCTAATAATAATTGAAGTGATGAGTGCACAACTATGTGATTATACCAAAAACCATTGAATGTACTTTTTGGATGAACTGTATGCTTTATTAATATGTATCAATAAAATTGACTTGTTTTAAAAATCATATAAATAGAAAAAAGAAGAAGTAAAACTGTCACTATTTGCAGAAAACATGATCAGTTATGTAGAGAAGTACCATAAAATCTACAACTAAGCTACTAGAGCAATAAATAATTTCAGCAAAGTGACTGGATACAAGATCAACATACAAATACCATTAGTGTTTCTATACATTAGTAATGAGCAATCTGAGGAGGAAATTAAAAAAAAATTCCTTTACAATAGCAACTAAAATAATCAAATAGCTAGAAATAAATTTAACCAAGAATGTAAGAGACCTGTTCACAGAAAACTACAAAGCATTGCTTAAAGAAGGGAAAGAACATCTATATAAATTAAAAGACATTGCATGTTCATGGATTGGAAGACTAAATATCATAAGAAGTCAATTCTACCCAAATTGATCTACAGATTCCATGCAATCTCAATCAAAATTACAACATCTTATATGCAGAATTGGGAAAGCCAATAATCAAGTTTATCTGGAAGATTGAGGGGCCCAAAATTGCCAAAGACATCTTGAAAAATAAGAACAAGGTTAGAGGACCCACACTATGGGTCCTCTATGTAATATGTATGGCATATTGCAAAGCCATCATAGCCAAAATAACATGGTAGGGGAATAAAGATCGATTTACTAGCCAATGGAACTGAATTAAGAATTCAGAAATAGACCCTCATATCACTGGCCAATTGATATTTGACAATGCTGCCAAGTCCACCCAACTGGAACAGAGTAGTTTCTTCAACAAATGGTGCTGGGATAACTGGATTGCCATATCCAAAATAATGAGAGTGGACATCTACCTCACATCTTATACAAAAATTAACTCAAAATGGATGAAAGACCTAAATATAGGAACCAGGGCCATAAAACTCCTAGAAGAAAGTGTAAGGAAGAATTTTCAAGATCTTGTGGTAGGGAAGGGTTTCATGAACTTAACACCAAAAGCACACAATGAAAGAAAAAATAGATAAATAGGACCTCTTCAAAATTAAAAACTCTGGGGCCGGCTCGATAGCCCAGTGGATAGGGTGCCGGCATACCACATCGGAGGCCCTGGGTTCGATTCCCGGGGACCTCTCCTAGCGGTCAGACCGCCTTGAGAATGGCAAGCCGCCATGGGCGGGCCGGAGCCGCCGTGGGCAGGGCAAGAAGCTGCCACGGACAAGGCAAGAGCCGCCACGGGCAGGGCAGGTCGCCCGTGGATGGAGCGCAGCCAGCCACCCGCGAACTGAAGCAAGCGCCGGCCGTGAACGGACGCAGAGACCGCCCACAAGCGGGGAAAGCCACGCCTGCGCAGTGACCACTCTCGGCGCATCACCGCAGCGGGGGGAAGGGGAGATATGTAAAAAAATAAATAAATCTTTAAAAAAAAAATTAAAAACTCTGTGCTTAGAAAGAAAGAAAGAAAGAAAAAAAGAAAGAAAGAAAGAAGAAAAAAATGAAAAAAAAAAAACCTGTACTCCAAAAGACTTTGTCAAGAAAATAAGGCCATCTATGCAATGGGAGAAAATGTTTGAGAATCACTTACCAATAAGGGTTTAATACCCAGAATATATAAAGAAATACTAAAACTCAACAATAAAAAGATGAGCAACATAATCAAAAAGTGGGCAAGAAAAATGGGCAAAAGACTTGAATAGACATTTTTCCAAAGAGGAAATACAAATGGCCAAAAGCATATGAAAAAATACTCAACATTGCTAGCTATTAGGGAAATACAAATCAAAACCACAATGAGATATCATTTCACACCTACTAGAATGACCAGCATTTAAAAACAAACAAACAAAAACCTACAAGTGTTGAAAAGGATGTGGAGAAAGAGGAACACTCATTCACTGCTGGTGGGAAGTTAAAAGGGTGCAGCCTCTGTGGAAGACAGTTTGGCCATTCCTCAGGAAGCTAAGTGGAGAAATTACCATATGATTCAGGAATCCTGTGACTAGATAAGTACCCAGAAGTACTAAAATCAGGGATGCGAACAGACATTTGCATGCTGATGTTTATAGTGGCATAATTCATATTTGCCAAAAGATGGATGCAACTCAAGTCTCCATCAACCAATGAATGGCTAAGCAAAATTTGGTATATACAAAAGATGGAATGTTGTTCAGCTATAAGAGGAATGAAGTCCTGATGCATGTGACAGCATGGATGAAACTGTAGGACATTATTTTGAGTGAAATAATCCAGACATAAAAGAAAAAAAACATCTTATGGTATCACTAATATCAACTAAGTATAAGAACGAAACTCATAAAGTTAGAAATAGAATACAGGTTACCAGGACATACCAGGAGTGAAGAGATTGGTGAAGTGATGCTTAATTCATGGAGAATTTCTATTAAAATTGATTGTAAATGTTTGGAAATGGATAGAGGTGTTGGCAGCACATTACTGTGAGTATAATTACCAACACTGAATTACATGTGTGTGTTTGGTTGAAGGGGAAGTTCTGGGTTGTGTATGTTACTAAAAGGAAGCATAGAGGTTAAAACATGGAAAGAATAAAACTTATGCAGACTAAACACCAAAATGGCAGAAGAATGTCCTGTGATATCAATAGGCACTATAAATTTAAAGGAATTAAAACCACTCATGAGGGGCCAGCTGTATAGCCCAGTTGGTAGGGCGCCGGTTTACCACATGGGAGGCCCTGGGTTCCGTCCCGGGGCCTCCTCAAACAGGCGGGCCGCCTCAAGAAGGCAAGCCAATGCGGGCGGGGCACACAGCTGTGGGCAGGGCACACTGCCACGGGCAAAAGCAAGCCCCCGCGAGCAAGGGCGAGCCCCCATGAGCAGGCGGGCCACTGTGCCAGTGAGCTGACTGGGCGGGTCGCCCCAGCAGGGGCAGATGAGCAGACACAGAGGAACGCAGAGAAAAATGAACACAGCAAGAACAAGCAAGGGGGGGGGTGGATGTATAATAAATAAAAATAAATCTTAAAAAAAACACTCATGAAAGGCACAGATTTGCAGAATGGGAAAAATAATGTGACTGAACTATACATACTGTTGACAAGAGACTAACATTAAATTCAAAGACATCAGTAGATGGAAAGTGAAAGGATGGGGGGAAAATTCCATGAAAATAATAACCAAAAGAAAGCTACAGTAGATTTTAAGCCAAATATAATTACTAGGGGCAAAAGGACTATATACTGATAAAGTTACCAGTGAAACAAGGACATACAACAATTATAAATATTCATTCACCTAACAACTGAGACCCAAACTATATGACAAAAATATTGACAGAGTTGAAAAGTTCTACATGAATAATAGAGGATTTCAATACATCACTTTCAATAATGACAGGACATCTACACCTAAGAACAATAGGAAATAGAAGATTTGAAAAATTGTATAAACCAGCTAGACCTAATAGGCATATATAGAACCTTTCAGAGTTAACATCATTCTCAATTGTGAAAGACTGAAAGCTCTTCACCTAAGTTCAGGAAGAGCACAGGAGCCCACTGTCACCATTCTTATTAAACACCATAATGGAAAATCTAGCCAAAGCAATTAGGCAAGAGAGAGAAATAAAGGACATCCAAATTGGGAAGTAAGAAGTAATATTTTTCCTAATTTAAAAAGACATGATCTTATATGTAGGAAATCTTGAGAAATCTATACCAGAACCTAGAGGGTGTATAAATAACTTCAGCAAAGTTGTAGGAAACAATATCAACAGACAGAAAATGAGTGGTGGTCTAGTAATGAACAACCTGAAGTGTAAATCAAGAAAATAATTCCATTTGAAATAGCAATTAAAGAATATAAGATCTAGGATAAATTTAACCAAGGTTAAGTATTTTACACATAAACTGCAAAACATTGCTGAAAGAAATTAAAGAATTAAATGAATGGAAGGATATTCTCTATTCTTGATTTTGAAGACTAAATATTGTGAAGAGTCAATACTACCCAAAACTATCGACAGATTCTATACAATCGCTATCAAATTTCTTATTCTCAATATCATATGCAATTGCAAAGAGTCCAAAAGCCAAATAAATCTTGGAAGAGAAAACAATGTTGCAGATTTCTACTGAGGTACTGTTATCACAAGAGTGTAGTACTGGCATAGTTAAACATATACACCTATGGACAAATTGATAGTCCATAAATGAACTTACACATATTTGCTCAAAAGATTTTCAAATACAGTGCCATATTCAAAATGGAGAAAGAAGAGTCTCTTCAACAAATGGTGCTGAGAAAACTGGATATCTTCATGCAAAAGAATGAAGTTGGAACCCTACACTAACCATATACAAAAATTAATTAAGAATGAATGAACTCCTTAAGAATTAAGTGCAAAACAGTAAAATGCTTTCAAGAAAACATGATCTTTGTTTTGGCAATGATTTTTTAAAATATGACTCCAAAACACAAGCAGCAATAGAAAATATAGCTAAAATGGACTTCATCGAAATTTAAAAGTTTGTGACTGAAAGAACACATTTGGGAATTGAAAAGACAATCAACAAAATGGGATACAACCTTTGCAAACCATGTATCTGAAAAGGATTTAAAATCCAAATGTATGAAAAACTGGTACAAATCAACAACAAAAAAAGGAAATCAATTTAGAAATGGGTAAAGAGCTCTAATAGCTTTTCTCCAAAGAATTTATACAAATGGCCAATAAGTACATGAAGTTGTGCTGTACATCACCAGTCATCAAGGAAATGAATATCAAAACAACAATGCAATACCATTTCACACCCATAAAGATGGCCATCATTTTAAAAATGGAGAAAAATATGGAGAAAATGGAGCCTTTCAAATTATTGGTGGGATTTCAAAGTAATAAAGCACACAGGAAAACAGTTTAACTGTTCATCAATAACTTAAACATATACTAAACACATGATTCAGCAATTAGACTTCTAGACAAATACTCAAAAAATTGAGTGCAGGGAATCAAGCAGATACTTGTAAACCAGTGTACACTGCAATATTATTCACAATTATTAAAAGGTAGAATCAACAAAAGTTTCATCAATAGATGAAGGTATGTAGATAACAATGGTTTATATTAGTCAGCCAGAAAAAGGAATGAAGTTCTGGCACATGTTACAAAAAGTTTGAACCTTGATGGCATTGTGTTGAGTGAAATATGCCAGACAACTTTTATATAATCCACTTAAATGATTTATCTAAAATAAGAAAATGAATAGTGACAGAAAGTAGATTAGGAATTACCAGGGACTGGGGAAATGAGCTATTGTTTCAAAAGGTCAGAGTTTCCCTTTCAGATCATTAAAAATTCTTGGGAATGAATAATCGAGATAATAGCATGTTATTATGAGTGTGATTTATGCCACTAAAGAGTACACTTAAAAATGGTCACAATTGGCCTCTCTCTAAGCCAAACTCAGCATATAAATGCATTACTTCTCCCCAGTGTGGAACATGACTCCTGGGTATAAGCCCCCCTGGCACTGAGGGCTTACAACCAAGCACCGGCTGTTGATGCAACTGGAAAACGACCTTTAATAAAAGGGGGAAAGGATAAAGACAAAAGAGTTTATACAGCTAAGAGACTTCAAAGTGAGTCAGGAGGTCATCAGAGAGGCAACGCTTATGCACATCTCAGCAAGATCTCATAGACTGCCAAGGCTGATACTACCCCAAACAGTGGGGCTCCTGAGGGCTCTGAAGACACCCAGGTCAAATAGCTCTGGAGTTTGGTACCTTGCCAGTGGTTCCTACTTTGTATATTGTACTCTGAAGTGTGACAGAGTTGGAATCCATTGTGACTTCTCTACACATGCCTCTTCTGTCCCTTCTATTTGAACCCATAGTTGATGCTGGAGTTGGTAGGTATATGTCCAAGAGACTTGACTCTCTAGGCTGTCCAGGTGCCAGCTGGGTCCTCAGCCTCAGTGGAGTTGCAACACCTACTCTCCAGTTCACTGGACTCACCCAGGATAACTAACAAGAAGGTTAGGATGGACAACCACCATACCAAGGAACTGAGATAGTCTACAACTGCAAACAAGAGAGTCCCATCCATCAACCATATGGGATCAAAGTCCCCTCTCAATTAGAGGTGGAATGGTATCACTATCCCAGAATCCTCAGGATTGGGGATTAAAATATGGACTAGAGTAGACTTACTGGTATTCTACTATAGACTTATTGGGGTTCTAGCAATAGAAGAAATTATATTATTGATGTGGAGACAGTGGCCATTGGAAGTGCTGAAGTCAGGGAGAGGGATAAAGAGGTATAATTTGGGGACATTTTCAGGACTTGGAATTGTCTTGACTGACATTGCAATGACAGATACAAGCCATTATATATCCTGCTACAATCTACAGAATTGAGTGGGAGAGAGGGTGAACTACAATGTAAACTATAATCCATACTTAGTGGCAATGCTCCAAAATGTGTTCATCAATTGCAATGAATGTACCACACTAATGAAAGAAGTTGTTAATGTGGGGGAAAGTTGGAAGTGTGGGGAGTGGAGCATATGGGAATCCCTTATTTTTTTATGAAACATATTATGTAATCTATGTATCTTTTAAAAACAAGAAAAAATATATTTTTAAAAATGGTAACAATATAAAATTCTGTTTTATGGATAGGTTACCAGAATCAAAATTCAGCGGTAGATAATTCTTTTTTACTGATACAATTTCAAACACCAAATTCTTTAATATTCTAAGGTTTCAGTTTCTCATAGAGCAGGAACTTAGACACTTAACAAAGAAATTGTTATAATATTTTGTAACAACAGGGTGTCCTGTAAGAAATGTGGTTTCTTACTGACCTTGCAACAGGCTTTATCTGTGCCTTATATTCCAGCATGATGAACTAAAAGGGAGAGATCACAGCCTGAGCTAAGTTTTCATTTCTCCCAAAGATTGATAGGTAGTAGACTTGATGTCAGAGTCTCATTCCCCTATTTTTCTTGTCAGGGGTGCTTTAACAATTAGCAGAAGATTCATGAGTGCAAAAGAACTATCGTGCCCAGTATGACAACATGACCTGACATGTAAAATTGGAGTCTCAAATCAGATTCACATGAACCTTGTAGCAATATTCAATTTCTATCCACATTCTATCCAGTTTCAACACTCAACATGGAGAGGTAAATGAAAGCCTATTTCACTTCTGGTATCCCACGGAGATTGACATGGCTCTGCTCCACAATCCTAAGTATTCTGTTTTTTCATCTACAGAGACATACCAAAGGCTCCAAACAGCACCTCTCTATATTTCCCAGGGTCACATCAAACACCATTGGTCATAATGGGTAAAATGGCTCAAGTGGCAGAGCAGTTTGTATGTCAGCATAGACTTGTTGCAAAGCCTTTCTTCCCCTGGGCCCCACTCAAAATTAGCAGTTATGGGTCATGTGGAAAATGGCCTGGAGTCACACCCAAATGGTGAATATGTTACCTCAAAATTTGGAAGAGGCACACCAGGTACGGTGCCTCTCTTTTGGTTTTAGGAGGGGCTAGATGCAACCACTTATCCCTCATCTTAGAAGAGTTAACTCAACAGGACCCACACCACTGGGCGTTAGGAATTTCACTGAGGCAAAAAGGGCCATGAACTTTTGTTGAGTTTATTTTGAATCCACTGACACACAAATGTGTTAACAATATGACTAGAGTTGATCTAATTATTATGTATTAGATAAAATTAGCATAATATCATCACTTAAATGGAACAGAGTCACACCTTGTAGAACAAAAAGGCAATCAGGAAAATTGAAAACAATTATGACATAGAGCTAGAGGTTTTATTTTTTATTTTTTTGGTTACATATCCCCCCCCGCCCTTTCTGCTTGCTCTTGCTGTGTGTCCATTCTTCTGTGTTTTTCTATGTCTGCTTCTTGTTTCCCCCATCTTTGCAGCGACGCACTGAGTTGGAGGGCTTTTTGCCTTGCCCACAGCGGCTTTTGCCCCACCCACGGTGGCTTGCCTTTCTCACGGCCATCTGCCTGCTCGGAAAGGTCCCTGGGAACTGAACCTGGGGCCTCCCATATGGTATGCCGGTGCTCTTATCCACTGAGCTATCTAGCTAGCCCCAAGCTAGAGGTTTTATACCACTAGGTTTGGGGAATGATGACATATATCTGACCTTGTCAACCAGAAACCACCAGGTTCTGTGGTGTCTGGTCACAGATTCTGAGAAAAAAAGCATTTGTCAGATCAATAGCTGCATACAAGGTACTTGGGAATGTGTTAGTTAGCTTAATCAATGAAAACATATCCGGAAGGGGAGCTGCAATTGCAGTTACCGCCTGATAAATCTCAACATAACTCACAGGCATTATCCAAGAACCATCAGATGTGTGCATAGGGAAGAAAGGTGAATTGAAATGGAACATGGTGGAAATTTTTATCTGAATATTGTACAAGTCCTCTTTCTGGTCATATTAATCTCTGTAATGCCTCCAGGGATGCGATTTTGCTATTCTTTACTATTTTAATAAGAAGAGGCAGTTCTCGTAGTTTCACAAGGCCTTTCCTATCATAATGTCACCGTGATCTACAAGTCAAGGGCAAATAAGGAGATTCTCACAGGTAGACTTTAATCAGATCTATAACATTTCATCAGAGCAACACCTAGATTACAGTCTGATAACTGAGGGCAACATGGAAACCAAGTCTATGCATAAAACTGATCATCACTGGTACCAACACATTTAATTTATAAAATTGTTTTGTTTGCCATGTTGCTAATTGTTCAGTGGGATGTCTGTGATTATTGCAACTTCCAGAAGATCACTCATGACAATGCTTATTTTTTTATCTTCTATTTCAAAAAGAAGAACAATATACAATTTAATTGCTGCTTATGATTATTACTTATTTGAAAGCTGATACACTTGTTGAGAATAGAAGAGATGTTGGGAGCATGGTAGGCAATTGGTTGAAATGAAAAGAGGGCACATTTTTGTCTCACTGGAGAAACTGCTAATCATCCTATCTGGGCGTGTTGCTGTTTCCGTCCAAATACATTGCATAAATAAAATTTATGAACCATTTATAGATATATGCAAAATAAAAATTATATTGTAAGAAGATGCCAAGAAAAGTTCAGAATGCTGTTTCCTTAGCATCTACAAGGGGAGTAACAAGTGTCAAATGGCACTGATTCACTGAAACCAAATGGAACTAAGGTTAGGTTCCTAGAATTGAGATGAGAGGAAAGATCTTCTTCAATCTAACTCCTCCCCAACATTTGAGGATACAGCACTGGATAAGTACCTAGGCAAGGCAAAATCTATAGAACGAACAGGACTGAGACAAGGATGCATTTTTACACAGTATGACAGAAAGCAATCTACTCTTCTTCTGAGAAGGGAAAAGAGGCTAATTTCTCATTATGGCTACTCAGTACAGCTCCATGTCCCAGGTGACAAGCAACAATACAGACACTGATGTAGTATAAAGCAATGTTAGGAAAAGGCACAATGGAACTAAAGTTACATGCATTCAAGCCCAAGCTCCTTATTTTACATCCCATGAGTTGAAAGAAAAGTTTCCTCTTATTTATTAACTTATCTTTAAATTTTCTACTTTGTAGAGGAGCCTTACATTTACCATTATATTTTATATGCAGATTTATGACAAAATCCTAATAATTGACTTAATAAATTTTGAAATGATGGATAGAAATGTTAAATTTGAGGGAAAAATAAACAAAGATTAGAAAGACTCTACTGATACTCCACAAATTTCAAACTTACCAGAAATACCCTTAAAAGCCCTTAAACAATCTCCTTTAAGTGGACAGGGAAGCTATAATATGAACCTATGTTCCTTTATATAAGCCTTTCCAAAGGGGAAAAGAAATTTGCTGCTTGATGCAAACAACACACTTACCTTTACAAGTGGTTGCCTTGTTTATGGTCTTTCCTATGACTTTACTGCTGAAGATAAACTATCCCCTATTACTTGCCAATATGTACAGAGCCATGCAAGTAAAATGGTAGCCAAGGAGATACAATCTCTAGGTTCCTCTGCTGCTGATCTGCTAACTAGCTTTGGAAAACCACAATAATTAAATAGCAATGAGGAGAAACCAGGGCTTTCCTCATTGTTTATTACTCTATGACTGATTCCCCCACACCAAAATATTCTACAGTCATTGAGGGAACCTAAGGATTCCAGGAGGTTAAGGGGGATCTTACAAAATGTAAGGGTCCTGGTGATAACCATGGTGGTAGGTGTTCTCTGCAGGGACAACTAAAATAGAAAGAAAAATACCCAGTGAGTCATTGACTCTTTCTCAAGCAACAAATTTGTCCTACACATGCCTGAGTCTGCTATATTCCTCAGTCTGAATTCATTTCTGCAAAGCTGTCATCAATTCTGTCATACCTTCACCCTGGCCTTGTCATGTCCCCTTTTCTTAAAATCTCAAGAATGAGCACAGAAGTCTCAATCAACTTGTTTTTCACAATCTCAGGGACTACTACCCAGAGGCAAAAAGAGCATATCTAGTAACCTGATAATTTGGCATCCTCCCCAGAATAACTATGTTTGAATAGTTTCCACTGCAATGTGTATCAGTGTTTAGTGAGAGAATCTGCTGGAGAGAAGGAAAAAATTGAGTGAATCAATATTAAGAATAAGGTATATCTCAGATTAGATTAATAGTATCTCCTTTCAACAACTAACACGGAGATGATGATGGACAGTGACCATCTCAAGGAACCGAGAGAGTCTACAACTGCAAGCAAGAGAGTCCCATCCATCTGCCCCGTGGGATCAAAGCCTTCTCTCAATTAGAGGTGGAGAGGGCAACACCATCCCAGAATCCTCAGGATTGGGGAATGAACTATGGAATAAAGTATACTTACTGGTATTCTACTATAGACTTATTGTGCTTCTAGCAATGGAAGAAACTATATCATTCATGTGGAGGCAGTGGCCACTAGAGGTTCTGAGGGCAGGGAGAGGGAAATACAGGTGAAATATGGGGGCATTTTGGGGACTTGGGAATTTTCCTGAAGGATATTACAATGACAGATATGGGTCATTACATATCTTGCCATAACCTACAAAATTGTGTGGGAGAGAGTGTAAATCACAATGTAAACTATATCCATGCTTAGTGGCAATGCTCTAAAATGTTTTCATCAATTGTAACAAATGTATCACACTAATGAAAGATGTTGTTAATGTGGGAAAATGTGGGAGGTGTAGGAAGAGGGGCATATGGGAATCCCCTATATTTTTATGGAACATTTATGCAATCTAAATACCTTTTTAAAAAATAAAAAATATATTTTTAAAAAATAATATCTCATTTCATTGTGATCAAATCTTTTCCCTAAAGTCCTGCCCAGAATAGGGCCACATTTGTCCCACCATTGTATTGAATGAGACTCTGGCTCTACAGAAATATTTGTGAGATATACATTATGGGAATCGGGATAGAATAATTTGATACTATCCTTTTTTTTTTTTTTTAAAGATTTATTTATTTTATTACATATCTCCCCTTCCCCCCACTGCGGCGACGCGCCGAGAGTGGTCACTGCGCAGGCGCGGCTTTCCCCGCTTGTGGGCGGTCTCTGCGTCCGTTCACGGCCGGCGCTTGCTTCAGTTCGCGGGTGGCTGGCTGCGCTCCATCCGCGGGCGACCCGTGGCGGCTCTTGCCCTGTCCGTGGCAGCTTCTTGCCCTGCCCACGGCGGCTCTGGCCCGCCCATGGCAGCTTGTCATTCTCAAGGTGGTCTGCCCGCTAGGAGAGGTCCCCGGGAACCGAACCCGGGGCCTCCCATGTGGTATGCCGGTGCCCTATCCACTGGGCTATCGAGCCAGCCCCTGATACTATCCTTGTAATAAGAAAAATAATCAGTGTCTCTCTCACACTTCCAAAGGACAAAGGGCACTTGGCATAAGAAGTGGGAAATCTCTGTTCTCATATCACACAAGAGAGGTACTAATAAACAGCAAAAGTCACAACAACTCTCAATACTTGGATAACTCCACTTCCATACCCACAGTAGAGCAATTCTTCCCAGGCCTCATTCAGGTGAGAGAATATATTTCAAACTGGACCCCAAAAGGCAGGTAACACTAATGACACAGTGTGAGAGTCCCACCAGGAGTCAGAGAAGTTAGGTCCTTGGACAAAAATCGCAAGCTATAGAGGATCACAGAAGAGATCCTCATAATTTCTGCATGAGCAACACATGCACATACACACACATACACACACTCACATACAAGAGCAAGGCATTTTCAAAGTAGGAATGAATGAAGAGGATCTTTGATCCACCAACTTTGTTTTTACATTACAGAGTAGAAACAAACATCAGCCTAAAAATAAGGCATGAATACAATTACAAGGAACAAAACAAGGAATCCTGATTCTTTGTGATGCTCTATCCCACATCCCACCTCCTATGTGATCCTAAAGCTCATTTAATTATTCACAACTCTATGTCACCTTCAGGCATTACATCCTCTTCCTCCATTCTGAGACTAACAAGCCTTAGTCCACACAATGACTACCTTTTAATCTCTCCAAATTATGGTTAGCAAAAAGACAGTAAGGGCAAAATTCTCACATGACCATATCTTGTCACATTCCCCATTTCTATGGCTGGGAAGGAATGAATGAATAGTTCTCTATTCATACAAATCCATTTCAGAGGCTACATATTCTATAATAATATTTAAAGAAATAAGCTGTATGTCTGTTTAAAACAAACTTTAAAATCAGGATGACAGATTTCCACATTTTTTTTCTGGAGATCCCTGATGGCTTGGAAATTTGTTATTATGGCTGACACTTTAACAAGAGGCTGGGATTGGGAAACAGTCAACCCAAGAAGGAGATGGAGTGCAAGTGCACTCGCCAGTAGCAGATGGAGCAACTTCTGTGTTTCCTGGAAGAATAAGAACATGAAGTAAGACTTGTGATAAAGATCAGGGAGAAGAGTCTACAGAGAAGCAGCCATGCAAAATCGAAGACCTCTTAGCCTGGGGTTCACAAGTTGAGGGGAAACAAATTCAGAGACCATTTATAACCCACGTATCCATTAAATAACCTGATGTGGTTTCATTTTTCCTTTCCTAAAAAATAACCTTGATTATATTCCAAATCAAGGTTATATATTGCCATGGTATGCACTGTCTATCAGTGAGCATAGAGAAGAGAAAGGATCCGACAGAAACAGGAAAACATAAGGGTGGAATCAACTCCACTTTAAATTGTCAATTAAATAAGTGGTAGACCTTGGGAATGGACCTGGCACCTGGAAGTGTCAGTATTCTGCCTACACGTCCATGGCCCACACAAATGGTTAGCAGGCATATTGAGGTATTGTTCCCCCGCCCCCCAACTTCATTTCATGTAAGAATCTTTACTTACTACCAGAGACCAAGATGGTGGAAACTCCAACCAGTACCAGCTGTGCCAAGAGTTTCATTGTGATGAAGGGCAGAGCAGGAGCACAAGCAGGGAATCTTAGACCCCACGTGGAGGTTAGACGCTAACTCCAACCTCCCGAATAGAGTCGCTATATAGGCAGAGAACACCAATCATGAGCTGCCAGATCAGAATCCAAGTTTTTTAATACCAGGATCAGGTAGAGTTCAGAGGAGCAGCTAGAGAATCAACAGCTCAGCCAGAGGCTCTTTGAAAAGGTCATGAATATTAATCTCTTGACTTTGAGACCTGTTTCAATTTAAGAATGTTCATATAGAGATATTTTGCAAGCAACACTGTCTCTTTCAGGACTCCTCTTACCTTTATGGGGTAGAGGAGCAATATAAATTCTGACAAGCATGGATGCCTCATATCCAGCCTGACTGATTTACTCATACCTGTAGTGCTCCTTTCATAGACATCAGAGGTTTTCAGCTGCAAGCTTGCTTAGTCATATTTAGGCTCAAAAGGAAATCATCAGAGCAGAAAAGTCTAATCTTAGAAGTGTCATCTTTTAGTCATACTATGCATTCCTCAAGCAACTGCCTCCCCACTAAGCATGTGGTTGAGGATAATTGACAGTTCTGTACAAAGTGAGTCCAACAATGATCTCAAACTCAAATCTATCCTCTCAGTATTAAAAAAAAAAAAGAAAAAAGAAAAAAAAAACCTTTTCAGTAAAGATTCCCAGTCAAGAAGGAGGCTGAAATAACGTTATTAATTCCCATACACTCCAGGAATGGGTTCATTATTGTACATATATATTGAGTGTTTTCATATTCCATGCACATAGCTTGGCATTAGAGAAGGAGCAGTGAACATAACACACAAAGATCCCAAGTCAGGAATCCTATTCATGAACTCATACCCTAGGTGGGAAACTTTTTATATTCACAATGTATTGCATCTGAGACAGCAGATAAGACTTAAAGATTAAAATTATACAGGAAAAGCATAAAGATTGTTGTTAGAGAAGGAGCATGTAGTTAGGTGTTTAGGTAATTTGGCCAAAGGAAGCCTTATTGAGAAGGAGATATTTGAGCAAAGCTTTGATGGAGATGAGGACTCAATCATGTGGTATATTTAGGAATTATATTCCATGGAGAAGAAAAAGTAGGTCCTAATACATCCTAATGTTTCATCATGCTGATACCACTGTAATAAGTGAGTAAAGCCCCAGAGAGCACTAATTTATGGCAATCAACTTCTAAGTTGGAAACATGCTGAAGTGGCTAAGTAAAAACAACAAGCTCAGAAATATGGGAGGGAAAGATCTACATCCAAATACCAACCATGAGTGGTCCCTGACAAGGGGCCTGGATTAGACTGACAAAGGACTGTCAATGCAAAGTACCAGAAATCTGTTGTCTTTTATAAAGAGTATTTACTTGGGGTAAAAGTTTACAGCTACAAGGCCATAAAAAGTCCAACTCAAGTTGCTTTCTCACCAAAGTCAATTGCCACATGTTGAAGCAAGATGGTCACCCATTTCTGGTTGTTCTCTGCCCTCCCCTCTGGGTTTCCTCTTTCTCTTGAGGCTTCAAGCTGAAGTGATCCTGTAGTCCTCTCTCTTCTGACATGTGGTTTGTTTCATTCCAGGCCTCCTATATCAGTCTCAACTGTTCTGCTCTCTTTCCAAGGTCAGCTATAAACTTTCAGACCAATGGTTCATCTCACCAGGGCTTCAGCTGTTTGAACCTTCTCTGTTCTGTCACATGGCAGGATCAAAAATGACATGCTATGGGTAAATCCATATTGCTGTCAAAGGATTGAGGTTGAGATATAAAATGCAGAGCTAATAAACAAATTCAGCCAAGTTGAAGCATACAGGTTTAACCTACAAAAATCAGATGTGTTTTAACCCACGAGCAAAGAAAACAAGTCATAAATTTAAGTTTTTAATTGAAGAAGTAGCTTTGTATTTTACTCAGTGAGAGTAAGCTTGATTTTTTAAAAAGAAAACAAAGTTGTTAAAAGATTATTTTATATTTCAGAAGTACTTCAGTGACTTTATCATTTAAATGGAAATGTGTCCACATCATTTAGATCATTCTGGAAAACAATTTGGTAATATATTTCAAGTACCTTGAGCATATTTACTCCCTTTCCTCATTAATTGCACTCTTAGGAATTTATCCCATTGTAGGAATCTACCTAAGGGAAGATCTGAAATTTGGTCAAAGATTTTTGCATAAAGACATTCACTGTAATACTACATATCATTTTAAAAAGTAGGATACCACCTAACATTCAAATATAGACACAGCATAATTTATGGTATATACATTTGATATATTGTATGCAACTAGTTAACACATTTTAAATATTTAAAATTATGTAAATAAAAAATAATTCTCTTAATGTATTGATAATTTTTAAACTGGACACAAAACTATATATATAGTATTATATCAACTATGTAAAAAAATACATGGACTAAATAAAAAAGACTGGAAGGAAAGAAGACAAAAACATTAATAGACATTATCTCTAGGATGAGAATGATTATTCTTTTCATCTTATACCTTCTGTATTCTTCATTTTTTTCTAAAATATGCCTATATTAATTAAATAATCAGAAAATCAATAAAATTTGCTTTTTAAATGGGTATAGTAATTGTATTTTAAAAGTGAAGACATTTATTGACATTGATTTCTTAGTAAATGAACCATGTAAAAATGTGGTTGAATTACACCAAAATTCTTTATGGAAAATTATATATATATATATATTTTTTTCTTATTTGCATAAATAGCTTCCCTTACACAGAAAATCATGGCCAGAAATTGTGATCAATTAAAATTGTGTAAATTTTAAAAGATGCATGTGAATGTAAGAAAAAAAAAGTTCAGGAAACTCTTTTCTGCTGAGGTTTAAAATTCAATTTAATTAAAAATTTATTTTTTGAGTAAAAAATTTAAAATATAATTTTTCTTTATCATGAAAGTAAAATGACAAACTACACAATATAGAAAATATTTAGAAACCACATATTCAATAAAGGTTTAACATCCTGAATATATAAAGAAATCCTTGAACTTAACAACAAAAAGACAAACAATCTAATCCAAAAATGGACAAAGGATCTGAACAGACATTTCTCCAAAGAAACCATACAAATGGCCAAAAAGTACAGGAAAACATGCTTGACATCATTAGCCATCAGGGAAATGCCATTCAAGACCACTATGAAATACCATTTCACACCCATTAAAATGGCTGCTTTTTTAAAAAATGGAAATGTGTGTGGGAGAGGATGTGGAGAAATAGGAACATTCATTCATTGCTGGTGGCAATGTAAAACAGTGCAGTTACTGTGGAAGACAGTTTGAAGCTTCCTTGGAAAGCTAAGTATAGAACAACCATATGACCCAGCCATCTGACCACTCTGTATATACCCCTAAGAATTGAAAGCAGTGATTCCAACAGAGATTTGAACACAGATGCTCCTAATGGCATTATTCATAATTTCCAAAAGATAGAAGCAATCAGTCCATCAACTGATTAATGGATAAATGAAATATGGCTTATACATACAAGATAATATTATTCAGCAGTAAAAAGGAATAAAATCCTGAAAAATGCCACAACATGGATGAACCTTGAAGATATCATGTTGAGTGAAATAAGCCAGACACAAAAGGACTAATATTGTATGAACATAGTGATTTGAAACAATTAGAAAAGACAAACTCATAGAGTCCGAATCCTGAATATAGGATACCGGGGGACAGGGTGGAGATAGGAAATAGGATGTTAAGACTTAAAAATATACACAGTTTCCATATGGAATGATGGAAATATTTTGGAGATTGAAAGGGTGATGGTAGCACAACATTGTGAATGCACTTAACATATTGAAATATATATCTAAATGATTAAAAAGGGAAATGTATATATGGTAACAGAATAAAAAATTTTTAAATCCATGGAACTATACTAAAAAACAGTGAATCTTAAGTTGCACCAGGAACTTTCACTAATAGCACAAATATTAAAATATGCTATCATCAATTGTTACAAATGTTCCACAACAATCAATGATGTTGGGGGGGGGCGGCAGTGTATTGGAATCTTGTAATTTATGCATAATTGTTCTGTAAATCCTCGACTTCTATAATAAAGAGGGGGCGAATCAAAGGGAAGCTCATGACCATGCACTTTCCTCCATTATGTGCAGCTAACTTGTAGTCCCTGGTCTTTAACCCACATTTACTTACTATAGTGCCTGTATTTTGATGCCAGTCCTTCTAGCAGCAACCTGAAGGACTGAGCCAGGGCAATTATCTCTGACTCAACTTCTAGGACTTATCCTGCAGGTCAAATAGAAGGAGACTGGGGGAAAGTATTAATGACTTTAAGACATGTACTAGAAGACCAGGGGTGGGAAGAGTCTATTTCAATGGTATCCAATGGGCCATTCAGATCCTTTTCATGGGGGGAAATCATATGCCAGCCCCCTCATGTCCATGACATAACATATGCTCAGGAAAGAGAAAGGACATGACACTCTAGATTCAGAGTTTTGCTCTTAGTATGAGGACTATCTCAGAAGGAGAGCACTAGTCAACACAGAACCAATTTACAAAGAGTTTGAAGGACACTATTGCTTTACATTGTTTGTTTTTGTTAGCTCCTGGCACTCAAGGAAATCACTGTCATATCATTAGCTAGATACAGTCTTAAGAAACAGATAGCACAGGGAAAAATTCCACAGTTAACATATTAAAATAAAAATATAGACTTTGAAGAAAAAAAATTTTTTTAAAGTAAGACACTATGGAAATAAATGGAAGAAAATGTCACTGTACATACAGGACAGCAGTCTTACAGTGATGAAAGGCAAAATGTTTAAAAAAAAGTTTTTTCTTCAAATATTTTTTCATTAATTTTTAATATTCCAAAAATTTTAAAACATTATTCTATTTTAACTTTTTATTAATTGTTTCTGTATTTTACTTCTTATATATAAAGCTATCATTACTATTTCATTTTCTTATTAATTGTGTGTGGCTATTTTATTGGCTTCATTTTTGAAGAAGTTTTAGAACACAGAAGGGTTACAACTGTGACAGGGGAGGATCATTGGTGCAGGGTGTCAGTGAGGGGGGATTCATGGGAGGAAGTTCACCTGGGTATACATATAAGTCATATAAATGTGTTCAAATATCCATGGGGCATTGTCACGGTGGGTGGAGATTCACACAATAATCAAACAATATCAAATTTCCATCCAGGGGACCTCTGACACATTCTCTAATGGAACAACAAGAATGCCCCAAGTACAAGGACAATGACTTGTGAAGGAGGATGGTCCTTTGAAGGACCCTTGATATTGATAACTATGCTTATGAGCCTTTGCTCTTGAAATTGAAACTTAACCTAGTGATGTAAGGTGTCTAAGAGTTACCTACAAGGAGCCTCCTTGTCGCTCAAATGTGGCCTCTCTCTAAGATGAACTCAACATGTAAAAGCAAGAACTTCCCCCCAGTGTGGGTCATGACTCCTGGGGATGAGCCTCCCTGGCACTGAGGAATTGCTACCATGTACCAACAAGCAATGCATCTGGGGAAAAAAAACACTTTGACCCAAAGGGGGAAAAGCTAAAGACAAACAAGTTTGTATGGCTAAGAGAATTCAAAGTGAGAGGGGAGGCCATCCTAGAGGTAGCACTTATGCACATCTCAACAGGACTTCATTGACAGCCAAAGTAGATATGACCACAAACAGCGAAGCTCCTCAGGGACATGGAGTCATCCAGACACTATAGTCAGAGCAGACAGCTCAGGAATTTCGCCCCTTCCCAGTGGTCCCTAATCTGGTATTTATGGTCCCTAGTGTGAATGAGTTAGTGGTTTCTCTATTCATGACTCTTCTGTCCTTCTATTCAACCCTATAATTAGTACTAGAGTTGGTAGGTGTACATCCAAGAGACTTAAATCTTTGGACTGTCCATGTGCCAGCTGAGCCCTGAATCTCAACGGAGTTGCAACACATACTCTCCAGTTCAATGGACTCACCCAGGACAACAAATGGGGAGGAGATCTTGGACAAACAATATACCAAGGAACTGAGAGCGCCTACAACTGCAAGCAAGAGCATCCCATCTCTCAGATGTATGAGATCAAGCCCCCCCTCAATTAATGGTGGAGTGGGCATCACCATCCCAGAGTCCTCAGGATTGGGAAATGAAATATGGGCTAAAATAAACTTAGTAGTATTCTACTATAGAATACTTGTGATTCGAACAATGTAAGAAATACCATAATTGTGGAGGCAATGACCCATGGGTATTCTGGGGTTAGGGAGAGGGAAAAACAGGTGTAATAAGGGGGCATATTCAGGACTTGGGAATCATCTGAATGACATTTCAATGACAGATATAGGCCAGTATATATCTGGCCATAACCTACAGAGTTGAATGGGAGAGAGTGTAAACTACAATGTAAACTATAATCCATGCTTATGTGGCAATGTGCCAAAATATATGTATCAATTACAATGAATGTACCACACTGATGAAAGTTGTTGCTAATGTGGGAAAATGTGGGAGGTATGGGGAGCAGAGCATATGGAAATCCCCCTATATATTCTGTGTAACATTTATGTAATTGAAGCATCTTTTAAAGAAATTTTTTAAAGTGGAAAAAAAAATATATATATATACATATAGTGTGAAAACAGAAGATTAAAAGTTAAACAAAGAAAACAGGAAATTGCAAGTCATCCAAAGAAACGAGATAATGCTACAGAAACCTTAAGTGAAGAACACTGGATGTTGTATGTACAGTGCAGACAAAGACTATTAAAAATAGATTTTCAACAGTTCAAAGAGCAAAAGGAAATCATGGAAAGACAATGAAAAGATATCAGGAATATGATAA
>PVKH010001264.1:0-31416 GCA_004027955.1 Chaetophractus vellerosus | reverse complement strand
TACAGATTAAACCCTCAACATCTTATTTAAACTGGATTTTCTCAATCTCAGAAGTATTAATATTTTGATCAGGATAATTTTTTTGTTGTTGGGTGCTGTGCTGTTCATTTTAGGATAGTCATCAATGTAGTAGTTTGAGATTATCTTATGAATCTTAAAAAGGGAAAGATTACGTTTGTAAATGATTCTTCTGGGTGTGATATCCTTTGATTGCATTAAATTCAGTTGAGAGGCTTTTGATTAGATTACCTGTTAAGATTACTACATCAGTTAAGGCATGACTCAGGTTGAGTCCCTGCCCCCTTGCTCTGTCTGATGTAAATGGACTCACATGGAGAGACACACACAGGAAAAGAGAGTTCTGTCATTTTTGATCCTGCCATGTTAAAGAAAGGAGAAGGCTTAAAGGCTGAGCCCCCGGGGAGAGATGAGCTATTTGCCTGATACATTACAGCAGACCTTGGGAAGAGAGCAGAACAGCTGAGACTGGTATAGGAAGCCCTAAGAGACACGCCCCATTCCTGCCTGCAGCTGAAATTGGGAAGAAGCACAGCAGATGCACAAGAAAGAGGAAGCACGGAGGGCTAGGAGAAACCTGGGCAGAGATCGGCTTGCTTCACTGTGTGGCAACATTCCAGGATCTACAGTAGCTGACTTTGTTGAGAAAGCATCTCTGCTAATGCCTTGATTTGGACTTTTCATGGCCTTGGGACTGTAAGCTTTTACCCCTTAATAAATGCCCTTTATAAAAGCCAACAAATTTCTGGTTCTTTGCATTGGCAGCCCTTTGGCAGACTAATACAATCAATATCCTTTGCGATATCCTTGGGGGACAAAATTGCCACAGGTTTCCAAATATGTTCTCACTGTCACTGGTTTTGCCCCTCTCACCTGCTCCACACTACTGCCCAAGTTCTCCTCTAAATATCAAATCTGAATATGTCCACCTGTTGCTTTAAAGACTTTTCTTGGTTTGTAGCTACCTTTTTAGGAAAAATCCCTATTCTCCACAGGGCCCCTTTTTTGTTCCTTAACCAATCTTCCTCACCTTCTTCTTCCATGATTTCCCATATATAGACACTGTGTTGCAGCCACTCAGAGCTCCCGACTGAATATATTGCCCCCTTCAGTGTTTTTGCAGCTCAGGGCCTTTGGGCATAGTGCTTCTTCCAAACAGAAAGCTCTCCTGCCACTTTATCCACTGTCATAGATTTCATCGGATATTTTGCAACGCTGAGATAAAGTACACCTTCTCTATGAAAATCTTCCCGCCACCACAAAGCAGTATTATGTTGAGGTTTCTAGAATGCAGTCACTAGAAAACATGTGAGAAAAAAGAAAACTTTATTTACTGTTAGCATGAGGGTCTACCTGAAAGCGTGTGCGTATGTTCTTTCCGGCAAGTAAGGGGGCCTTGAGGTTGCTAATGGTTCTCAGTTTTCACAAACAGATACCTCCTGAGAATAAACAAATCCAAGAAAAGTTCATTTGTTGGCCTTGGGCTTTTCATGAAAACAGCAGTTTGGGCCCTCGGCCTCAATTTCTTTGCTCATACGAGTTGCAGAATTTGTTAACCCTTAAGAATTATTTGCTTCATATGATGGAATCCCACAGAACATTTTTTTGTACCCTGATTAATAGAGTTAGTATTTTAACATTACACTTTTCATACATTATCTCCCCAATTTGGTTATGAATTCCTCAAAAGCAGAGACAGTGTCTAATTTATCTGCTTTATCCTCAGTGCAGCACTAACAGTGTATGGTTGTGCTGACTGTGCACTACTTAGAGGCATTAGGCAACCTGGCCACCGGTGTGTGTGCTCTAGGAAAGAGATGCACCCACTAGAGGAAAAGGGGCTTTTCTCTAAATTGTTAAAAAAGGCCCCAGTAGCCTAGCAGTGAGGCTCCTCCAGGGCTCATGGTTGTTACTCAAGTAAAGCTTGTTTAAATTCAGATTCCTCTCTCAGGCAAATAGGAGGTTCAGGGCTTTGTCCATGCCAAGAATCCCAGAACTACACCAGGCATCATGTCCTAAAGAGACAGGTGGAAGAGTTAAAAGAGATATAAAAATGAAATTTACGTAAGGAGACAGTTGGTACAGTAGGGTAAACGAGGTGAAAAGTCAGGGAAGATTATATATGTGCTTATGTGCAGAGAGGTGACACTGACAATATTAGTCCAAATTAATTCTTTGGTGAATTTCCACGTTTAATAAAATGCAGAGAAACAAACATCCCTGACTTCAAGACGTATTATGAATAACTTATAAATACTTTCATAGAATTTGTTACATCACTTAATGAAAAGCAATCTGAAAATAGAAAATTGCAAAAAAAATACGTCGTTTGCAATTAAAGTTATAGATGAATACTGTAAAGATGAAATAGATGTGAAAAATTACATTTAACCCCAACCGTAAAAAAAGGAAATAATATGGTTTAGACCAAATGTATGTTTTGGCAAAACTCAAACTTTAGTGAAATCTGATAATACCCAAGTATTTTAAGCATTTGCAAAGTCAACTGGCTAAGAATCAAAATAAATGTTCATTTTTGCAATTGGAAAGTTTATATCGTGGGGCTACCTTTTACCAAACTTCATTTAGGGCATTTAATAAACGTTTCACAGACATGAAGTATCTAATATTATTTTGACAAACATTGGGAAGAGTGAGGAAATATCAGGTTACCCAAATCCTAGGAAGAATTATTCTTGCCTTTTGTTATTTTTATGATGGTATATGGTGTTTTCTAAAGAATAATTTTGCCTAGAGAATCTTAGCTTATATTCAAGTATAGACTAAATTTTTAGTGGTCACTAGTAAACTTTGGTTGCTTACCAGGAAAGAGAGCTGGGTAAGGAAAAGAGAGTGGATTTGGAGGAACAAATGAAAAGTATATAGTAATCTGGGGTAGCATGAAAAATAAGATACATACTATGCAATTTAATATAGGTAATTGTTGTAGTTAGCATGTTACATTTTAGAGGTTGTTTCAATAAACAATGTTTCTTCTCCACTTATTTCATATTGACTAGTCATTTCTTGGGAGATTTGATCATTTTCATTCTAAAAATAAACTTGTAAACTAGAGAAATTTAAAAAGATATTTTTCTTCACTAGCTGAGCAGCATTGAGGAAAGATAGAACAAGAAAAACAGCACTTACATTCTATAAGATGCAATAATTTTACATTGCATGAGATTTTAAGATCCTTTTATTGGGATTTCATAGATATTGCTATTTTTTATACTTTAAAATTATTGTTTGCCAACTGTGAAAGTTAGTGCATTAGAACATATACACTGAGAGTCATGGGCTGCCTGAACTATGTATCCTTGCTTTTCATGAATATCTTGACCTTTGCTTTATATAGATTATTTGTCCAATCATCTTTCAATAACACAACATATTACTCATCATCTCTCATGGAAATAAACTTTTTACTATAAAATATAACTTTAGAGCATGAGAAACAAGTCTTTAATGAATATGGGCCAGGAAACATGAATAATTAATCATGTTTAAAACAGTAGTAAACTATTGACAATTACTAAAAGATGGAAGCTACATAAGTGTCCATCAACAGATGAATACATAAAGAAAATGTGGTATACACATACAATGGAATATTGTTTGGCCATAAAAAGAAATGATCTTCTGATACATGCGACAACATGGATGAACCTTGAAGACATCATGGTGAGTGATATAAGCCAGAAACAAAAAGAGAAATATTATAGAGTATCACTGATATGAAATAATTAGACTAAGCAAATATATAGAGTCAGAAACTAGAATACAGGTTGCCAGGGGATGGGGTGGGGGTAGGGAATAGGGAATTAATGCTTACTTGGTACAGCGGTTTATTTGGTTTTTTGAGGAGATGGGAAGGTTTTGGTGATGAATGGTGTTAATGGTAGCATAACATTATGAATGTAATTAACACCACTGAATTGTACATTTTAATGTGGTTACAAGGGGAAATTTTAGGTTGCATATATATTACTAGAATAAAAATTTTTGAAAACCATAGTACTGTGCAACAACAGTGAAATCTAATGTGAACTAGAAACTATGGTTAATAGTATAATTATAATAATATTGTTTCATCAATTGTAACAAAGCTAACACACTAATAAAAAGTGTTAGTAATCGGGAAAACAGTGTGTGAGGGTGCATACAAAACTCTACTTTCTGCGTGATTTTTCTGTAAACCTACCTCTTCCCAAATTTAAAAAGTGAAAAAAGCAGTAAACATTCATAATTTAATTTATTTAGTACCCCTTTTCCCCCTTATTCTTCAAAATGAGTATGTCCTTCTGATAGTGTACTAACCTCAGGAATTTGTAGTTCAGTTTGTGTCCACCAATAGCGATTTCAATACACTATTCCACCTTCCGATGAATCGTAGTGGCATGGAAGCCTCTGCAATGAGGTGTATTTCTATCCTAGTTTGAGATCCTCACGGTCTCGGAGCCAGAAGAAATTGCCTTACATGTAGAGTCTATATGCAGGCAAGAAAAGTAGTGTTTCCTTCTTCCAAGTTACCAGAGAAAGTGGAAAAAAATGATGCAAGATATCCATTCACAAGAACCCCTCTGAGATCAACTTTTTGTGTGTAGTGCATGGGGAGCCCTGCTAACCTCGCTGCTATCAGATTTTATCTCTCTTTTCATCATGAAGAGCTGATTGCAGTATACTTGTCCCTATCCCTCCCCTGTCTTCTCTGGAAAATCTAGATTTACTATCTTTCAGTTTATCTCAGCCCTGACAATTTTAGTGCCCCCTCGGTCATTTTTGCTTCTTTGGATTTCTAAAGGTACTATTTTTTCGATAATAAAAAGTAGGTAGTATAAACCTAGTTTGATTCATTTTAACAGACTAGAAATACTAAAATTATGTGTTATTCTTTCTTAGTATCCGTTACAGTTTAGAATGTGACCTAGGAAAATCTCAGGACAAGGCCTTTTGTGACTGTGGGTCCTGTGGGATGTTTTATGTTTCTAGGCAAGTGGCACTCAATGCCTCCCCGATTGTGACCATACTCGCAACATGATAGCACATACTACCAGGATAATTCACTTGGTGCTTATCTGTTTGGCTTCCTCCTAGCATTTCGAATCAAAGTTTACTATGATACTGGCAAAATGATCATCATAGATTATATACAGTTTATTCTATTAGTAGTACTTCCAAAGGCTGTTAAATTGTTGGAGAAATGGGTCAGCTGTGATTTTCATGACTTAAACAGAATCATTTGCCAACATTTAGAGTAATTTTATTGGCAAGAGACTCCAATGACATCTTTCTAGTTGGCTCTGAGATTTTATAACCCTGAAGTGACATAGTCGACATTGTTTGTGGCACCATCACCAGTGAGGTCTGATCATCTAATCTCATTGACTTTTCAGTTCCAGTTTCATCCAGAAATTTTTTAGTTCCACCTAAAAAGGGAAAATGCCACCTGCTATGTTACTTAATATATCAGTCATGTATTAAATTGTCTTTATAGGCCATAAATTAAAACAATATGCCCAAAGTTTAAATAAAGTAATATGTAATCAACACTACTGCTTATAAGGATATAGAGAAAACTCAACGTGGGGTGAGTTTATGGAACTTGGACATGTGGTTGATATTGTCCATTAAGAATCATCCTCTCCAAAAAGGTCAGTATGTAAAAGTTCTAAAGGAACATTTTGTTATATGACAGTATTTGAATTCTAAATATATTCTGCTTGGATTTCATACTGGTGGGCCTGTTGTATTTCTTCTGACACACCAGCAGGTTGGTGAAAATCTCATTTCCCAGAAAGCTCAAGTCAGCTGAGAAAAATAATTTTCATTTCATTTCATTTATTTTTGGACACATGTTAAGGCACAGACAGAAGGCACCCTAGGGTTCACATTTCCTAAGATGGCAAGAAACAAAATTGAACAGGAAATTCACAACAATCACAAATAACTGCAAAAATATGTATTATAATAGTAACTTCTGTTGTAGTACTTTAATATCAGCCACAAAATCCACTGTACAGAAAGGATCTCACATTTCTAGAGTAATAGCTTACTTTTAATATAACATTGATTACTTTTTAATACCCAAGTAATGTGTGCTCTTTTTAAGAAAAAAAAACAATTTGAAAATCAAAACAAAGAAAAGCTCACCGATAAAGCTGTCACTCAGAGATAGTTATTTTAACTTTTTTGTATATTGTCTACCAGATATTTAGACAAAATTACTTCTATTTATATAACAGAAGTGTGATTATGCTGGCATACTATTTTATAATCACTTTTGTATCACAGATATTATAACATATTTCAATACCAACAAATACATTTCTACAGTATATAAAATATATGAACAATATTTCATTGAGTATAAGTATGAATTTATACAACCAACTCCCTTTTATACAATAATTAGATGGCCAATTGATTTTTGCCAAAATAAATGGCACACATCCAGACTATTTCTTTGGGGTCACCGCCTAGAAAAGGAATTGCTGGGCCATAGAGCATACACATTTTGAAGGCTTTGGATCTGTATTACCACATTCCTCTTTGGGAAAGGCACTGGCTCACGTTTCCACAAGCAGTGCCTGAGAATGCCGGAGTGCATGCACACTCACAGCAATGGGCACACAGGCTCATGATAATGTGACCTACATTTTACTTTTGCCATGTAAAATTACAATGAAATCATGCAAAGTCAAACGTAATTTTCACATAGCTATTTTGAAAAGGTTAGACTAGCACATAAAACCTTGATCTTTTGGGTTCATACTGGAGGGCGAGGTGTTTACCAAGGCCTGACACCACAATGGACCTTGACAGCAAATATCAATCCAGTAGCAGAGATGAGGGGTGGGAAAGAAGAAGCTGAGCTAAAAGGCCCTCGTTTAACCACGTGGAATGAAAGAGAATAGATTTTTTCCTGGCTTGGCCTGGTAACTGGTCTTCAGTATAGAAAATCCCAATAAAGGGGGTCCTGGAGACTTGTGGGCAGAAGTGGGTTTGTTATGGGAAGAAGGGGATGGATATCCCCCATTTGTGGATGGATATGGCAGCTGAAATTTGGGTTGCAGTGTTTTTCAAGTTACTGCTGAAAGTTGGGCCAAGTACATTTTAGTTACAAGAGGATAGACTAAGAAACGTTTGGAAGCTAATGATGGTCTTTGCTAATGAAGGTACTTTGGTGAGAACAGAGCAAAGTGTTCTCTTAATATATTAGGGCTTTTTTCCCCTAGAGTTTTGTGGCATATTAAGCTTGTCTGTTAAGCCAGGAACACTGATATTTACATAATGGTATTGAGTCACATTAGTCTGGGTACCATGCTAACTACTTAAGTGCATTTCAAATAATCTTCACAAAAGCCCAGCTAGTTAGGAATCTTTATTCTCATTTCATAGACAACTATAATCCAAAGCTCCCCTGAAAAGTTATGAAATTGCCCAAAGGGAAATCTCAAGTGAGTGAATAAATTGAGAGTGTCAGGCAAATCCATCTGACTATAGTTTGATTTTAGAGCTCAAGCAAGGAGTTTAACATCACAGCATACTGTCTTTTAAAAATATATTTGAAAAATAAAAGTTCTTTTTCTTATTTTTTGTAAACCATACATGTATTTCATGTGCTTCAGTATGTCTTTTTCTACCCCAGAGAAAAATAATCATTGAAAGTTTAATGAAATTTCAGTATTTAAACACAGCACATTGTCTTTGGTTAAAAGCTCAGTAAGTATTTCTTAATTTATAAATAGAAGTATTTTTCAAGAAAAGGAAAACAGTATATGATATATATTAAAAGTACTTATATAAAGAAAACACATAATAATCATAATGATTGGATATGGTAAGAAAAAGTTGAAAATGATTGTTTTGAATTAATATTACTGATCATGTTTTAGGAGTTTTCTTTCCAGTCTTTCTCATTTATTCTATGTAAACTGTTCAAGGTAAGTATATCTATATTTTCAAAAGGTTTAGATAAGCAGAAAAACAAGGTAATAATTTCAGATACATATACAGTGATTTAAGTGTTTTAAATATTAAAATTATGGATGTTATTTATTAGGAGACTATACAAAAGAAACCTGAATTTAGAATATTAGATAATTTTGAAGTGAGAAATGAAAATTTCTAGTTGTCCAGTTTACTAGATGAAACTAATGAATCATTTTTCAAATATAGAATTGAAGATGAAGAATAAGTGAGAGAATAGGAAGATGTAATCTGTAACAATAATGCTTTCTTTAAAGTCATATCACAACTTTGGATCTGAATTCTTCAAAATTCTTCTGTGAAAGCATTACTACTTTTTTGGCTGGGTATAAACACACTAGGAGAAAATTTCTCAAGATTGTTTTTGTTTAATTGCACAAATATAGGAGAGAAATTCCCTGACTTATGTACATCCATATGCACTTCTGTGTATAGTAATATTAAAGGGTAAAAAGTGAAATAAATAATTTAGTCAGTTTTCTGCTACTTTTGCCAATTTTCTGTGAGTTAATACTACTTCAGTTTTCAAACCATTTGGTAGGCAGAGTTCCAAAGGTGTCCCCTCTCCTCCGCTCCTAAGATTATCATCCCTTGGTTATTCAAACACTACTAATCTAGGTACTGTTACATTGCAGATGTAATTAAGGTTACTACTCACCTGACCTTAGAAGAGGGAGATTTTCTTGAGTTATCTATATGGACTCAATATAATCAGAGGGTTCTTAAACCAGAAGAGTGGGTCAAAGCGATGCGGCAGAAGGGGAGTCAGGGAAAATCAAGCATGAGAGGGGATTGACCTGTCATTGCTCGGGGTGTGGCATGGAGGGAGTGGAGAAGTGAGGGGAGAATGGGTGGGGGAAACATGGAAAGCATGAAAAGGAATGCAGACAGCCTCTACAAAGATCAGCCCTGCATTGAATGCCAGAAAGGAAATAGGAACCTCAGTCTCACAACTTCCTGGAAGTGAATCCAGCCAACAACCTGAATATGCTGGATCTTGCTATGTCTGATATGTCACCCTTACCTGTTTTAGTTGGTTGTCAGGCAACAATTTGCTGAGGGCTAAGTGTGGTGGATTGAATTGTATACCCTAATTCAGACACAGCCTTGGTCTTGATCTGCATCCTTGTGGGTGTGAACCATTGAAAATAGGACTTCTTGAAGATGTTATTTTAGTAAAAGGGCCCAACTGAATAAGGGTGGGTGTTAACCTGTATTAGTGGAGTCCTGTATAAACAGAAGAAATACATAGTCAGAGAAAGCCATGCGGAGCAGCCAAAAGCCGGAAGTCAATGGAAACCAGAGGAAAAAGGAGAGGACACAGCTGTGACACAAGCAGGAGGCAAGCCCAGGAACCCAAAGGATCCCCAGCAGCTCCAAAAATCCTGCTCCAGAATGTTACAGACTGGGAGGAAGGCATTGCTTTGCTGATATCCTCGGTTTTGCACTTCTCCTAGCTTCAAAAATGTGAGTCAATAAATTCCTGCTGTTTCACCTAACACATTGTGTAGTAGTTATGATAGCAAGCTGGAAAACTAAGACAGGAGGCTAGTTTGATTTTTCTATCATTTATATATGGAAAAATAAAACTATAAAAGGCCAAAGTTATATTCATCGTATGAATCCATCTTAGAGGTAAGTTAATGAATTCATCTCAGAGGTAAATACATTAATGAGAAGAATGCTCTCCCTAATTCTAAGCCAATGACCTTAAGGAGAAGATACTATAAAGAGAAAATCAGACAGAGAGAAGCAGGCATTAAGAATACAATAGCAGGTTGAGACCCAGGAAGGGCGCTTGATTGTGAACTTACACCTTGCTTATTGAGAAGATCCTTGAAATCCAAATTTATATCAATATTCTCTGTCCACACCACCATTCTACCCCAACCTCAAAGTAAGAGATTTAAGAGGACATCAGTGAAGTGAAATAATTATCTCAAAGGAGTAATGAATGTTATATCCATTTGCCAGTTATATCCACTCTGGAGATTGATGAGTGGTGAATGGTAGATAGTTCCTGTTACTTCCTAGTTTTCCTTTTTGTGTAGTACCCTAGTTAGACCTTTTTTTAATGGATAAGTTAATCATACTCATTTTCGTTAACCTGAATGTGTATACTGAGTGTGGTGGTGCCAACAGGGTAGCTTGGAAAGAATTTTTACAAGTAATTTCCCCCAACTCCTAGAGCCAATTCAGAGTATCTATCAGCAGCTGTAATATTTACAAAAAAAGCAAAAATAAAATAAATAAAGTTAAAAAAGAAGTGATGTAATGCAAGGTGTTTTAGTCTGCTAAAGGCTGCCAAGGCAATATACCAAAAATGGTTTGGCTTTTACAATGGGGAATTATTAACTTAAAAGCTTACAGTTCTGAGGCTGAGAAATGTGTCCAAATCAAGGCTTCCTCAGGCAATGCTTTCTTCCTGAGCTGCAGCTGTGGGCAATCAGGCACATGGTGAGTCACAAAGGTGGTATCTGCCTTCTCCAGGATCCATTGCTTTCAGCATCTTGCTGTCTCTGGCTTTCTCTCTGCTCCTGTGGCTTTCTATCTCCCACCCAGGCTTCTGGAGCTTGCTCTCTCAGTTTCTAAGAGTTTTTCTCTGCGTCTCTGAAAGTTTCCCTCATCTATAAAGAACTCCAGAGGGAGGATTAAGACCCACCCTTGGGGCCGGCTGGATAGCCCAGTGGATAGGGCACCGGCATACCACATGGGAGGCCCTGGGTTCGGTTCCCGGGGACCTCTCCTAGCGGGCAGACCACCTTGAGAATGTCAAGCCACCGTGGGCGGGCCAGAGCTGCCGTGGGCAGGGCAAAAAGCTGCCATGGACAGGGCAAAAGCCGCCACGGGCAGGGCAGGTCACCCGCGAATGGAGCGCAGCCAGCCACCCGCTAACTGAGAGCCGGCCGTGAATAGAAGCAGAAGCCACCCACAAGCGGGGAAAGCCGCGCCTGCGCAGTGACAATCTAATCAATTGTCCTAAACTGAAGTAATTTAATCAAAAGGTCCCACCTATGACAGGTTTACATGCAAAGGAATGGATTTGCTCTAAGGACCTGCTCTTCTGGGATCGACCCAACTTCAAACTTTCACACAGGGTACCTGGGGCAGTTACACAAGAACCCCGAATAAAGGAGACATCTTTACTGGTCAAAAAAGTTAACTCCCTGGCTGAAACAAAGATTAGGAGCTTTTACATCTAATGCAATGTGGTTTCTTTTCCCTGGGTGTTACTATAATAGACAGATAATTTTTTTTAGGATTTATTATCATAAAATTTGGGATTCTTCATTTTTTGGCAGCCTTATTGCTTTATCTAAATTGTATACAGATTTCACTACCTGCCATATACATTTTTTGTGAGCATTATAAAAAATCTTGACATCTGGTTGCTAATGAAAAAAAAAAAGAAAATTACTAAATTATTTAAAATATTTTATGAACTAAATATTCTTGAAGATAAAAGCTTTTTAGTAGTAATCAACTTACTCAAAACTTCAATTAACAACTTACATAATATAGATAAGAATCCATAGTCTATAAAAAGAAGCATTAAGAGGTAACATATGAATCAGATATAAAATATATAACTTAGCCTAAGTAACACATGCTGTTTACTTGACAGGTTAAGCCACGTGGTAATATCAGAAAACATTGACTATACATTAGTAACAATGTTGACTTTAATTTATATTTGGCTGAAAAGGAATGTATTGATCATTTTAGGGAAACCATAACAGTATTAACACAAGTTATTTGTCTTTTTCCTGAGAAGTCTTGAAATCAAATGGACATAAAGAGTTGTTTCTTCTAAGTTTACTTTCTAATAGTGAATTCATTTTCAAAAACAAATAACGAAAGCCCTATTTACTCTGTTTAAATTGTGGGTGTTTATTATTTAATGTAGAGAGATTTAGTTTATTTTTCAGTCCAGGAAAAAAAATCACACCCTTATTGTCAATCATCAAAATTTATGCAGTTTCCAAAACATTGAAAAACAAATCCAGGCTCTTAGTTGAATTAAGTTTGGCATATACTCTATAAATACTCTGTGACCAACTAAAGTGTTTATAAAGTAGTGGAAAGCTTAAAGAGCAAAGTAGTATTGGTTTAGAATTCTAAACAAAAATCCATAACAAATATAGTGATTTCATGAAATGGGCACATATTTCCCAGCAACATATTTCTCAGGTAATTAGATGCCAATTAGCAGTTACTTTATTAAATAGAAATAAATATTCTATCAATGTTAGTGGGTGACAGTTTAACATTTGAATTTTGATGATGACAGTGAAAAAGAGTCACTAGAACAGAAGTCACCAGAAACCCTCTCTGCATTTTTTCCTTCTCAATTGGAAATTGTGGTAGGTAGAATTATGTACTGCAATAACAGACATGCTCTTAACCTTAATCTGTGTCCCTGTGGGTGTGAACTCATGTAAACAGGAACTTTTGAAGATGTTATTTTTAGTTTAGGTGTGGCCCGACCTAAACAGGGTGGGCCTTAATCTGTGTTACTGGAGGCTTTATGAAGAGAGTCAGAGAAAGCTACAGGAAGGAGCCCGAAGCCAGCAGTGAATAAACCTGGAAGAGCATCACAAGGAACAAGAGATCCCCTTGTGACGTGAGGTAAGCCAAGGAACACCGAGCATTGTAGCAAGCCAGCACCAGGACACTGCAGGCTTTGTTTGAGGAGAAAGCGTTTCCTTTGCTGCCTTGAAGCCTACAGAACTGTGAGCCAGTCAAGTCTTCATTCTTGTTGTGTGGTATTTGTCATAACAGCTTGGCAAACTTAGAAAATATCCTAGTTATCTACTAAAATATAAAATTCAAAGCCCCTCGCATACTTTTCATAACCACCCTGAAAGATTATGCAGACTTCATTTGTGTTATTTCAAATATATTCTCAGGATAAGTGTCATTTTCCTCGCAGATGGCACATTACTTGGTTGTGGTTCTGCTCATTGAGTGGTGATTAGGTTCAGTGGTGCTTCCTGTCATTGCTGGCTCATCATTTTGAGGAGTGTATGTCATGAAAGGAGTGAGGAAATAAAAGTCACATGGACCAGCGTTTTACTCTATACAAGCTGCAATCTAGGAAAAGTTAGTCTTTATGAAACTCTGTGTTAGTCATTTGTAAATTGGATATAATGATACCAGTTTGCTTGGTTATTGCGTAACAGAGTGATTTATCAAATAAAAGCACCTTCTTCACGATCAGTGAACATCTAATAGAACCTCAACATTTCCATCACCAAAAAAATGAAATCCTATGCCCTTCCCAGTAAGTCCTTCCAACCAGCCTACCACTGTTACCATGGAGAAAACTTGTTTTTTCTAGAATTTCACATTAATTAAATCATGTAGTAAGTATTCTTTTTCTTTGACTTCTTTTACTCAGTATAATATTTTTGAGTTTTCCCCGTGTTCTTGTGTACATCAATAGTTTATTTCTTTATATTGCTGAGAAATATTCCATTGTATGGATATATCACAATTTGTTTATCTGTTGATGGACATTTAGATTGTTTTCAGATTTTGGTAATTGTGAATAAATATGCCAGGAAAATTTGGATTTCTCTTCAGTAAATATCTAAGAGTGAAATTGTGGGATTATAAAGTAAGTGTATGTTGAAATTTTACCCATTCTAGTAGCTGTGTAATTTCACTCTAGTTTTAATTTGCATTTATCTAATAACTGAAATGCTGAGATCCTTTTCCTGCACAGATTGGCCTTTAATATATTCTTTTGTAATGTCTATACAAATCTTTTACCCACATTTTCATTAGTTATTTGTCCTTTTATAATTGAGCTATGAGTGTTCTTTGTATATTATGGATAGAAGATTTTTGTCAGATATACACATTGTGAATATTTTCCCTCAGTTTATGGCTTGTATTTCTATACTCTTAATGGTGTATTTTGCAAAACAGGTTTTAAAGTTTCTTTGATAAATTCCATTTTCTCTTTTGTCTCATTTATAATTCATGGCTCTTAACTTGTATCTAAGGAATCTTTGCATATACAAATGTCACGAAGGCTTTTTCCTGGAAATATAATTTTAACTCATATATAAGTCCTACGATCATTTTCAAGTTAGTTTTTGTATATGGGTTGAGGTAAGGCACAATGGTTATATATTTCCCTATCCAGATATCCCAGTATCATTTGTTAAAAATTCTATGATTATTCCATTCCATGATATTAGCAATTGTTGACATATGCCTGGGTCTGCTGTACCATTTCTTCTTTTCCATTGATCTATGTGTCTGACAATATCACTCCGTGACTACAGAGTCTTCACAGAATCTCCATTGCTCTAAGAACAGAATCCAATTTTCTAAACTATACAACATTGCTCCTTCTACTTCTCTAACAACTGTGACCATTTTCTCTCTAACTTTGTAACCTCTTATCCTACTTGCCTTTGCTCAGTTACTCAAATGCTCCATTTCCTAACTACCTTACTGTATTCATGTATGATGTTTCCTCTGCCTGAAAATTATGCACTTTATTTCACTTAGTTAACTCCATCTCTGAAGCTGAATTTCAGCTAAGCATTATTTTTTCTATTCCCTCCTCCACACTCTCACTGAGCTCTGCATTTCTTTTTTATAGCATTTCCCACAAATAAAACTAAACCATAATATAAAAACTGTTTATTATTTATAACCTCCTGTATGTTCCATGAGGGAACTGATATATGTTGACCACTATCCCCTTAGAAATTTAGAACATATCTAATCCATGGTATATTTTAAATGAATATATGTTAAATGAATGAATGAATATATTTAATAATACTAAATTTCAGGATCCCAACATTCATAATTTGGAGAATATATCTACCCATAAAAAACAAGTTGAGATTATTTTAGTTTTAGAAGGCACATTTAGTTTTAGAAGAAAAGATACATTTCTTATTAGAATATTTCCCTTGAAGAGATTTAATTATAGTTTCTGTCAATCTCAGCTATCCACTGGAACGAAAGTCATATTGCAAATAATATTTAGCATCTCTACTTGAATCTGTTTCCTTCTTTGACAGAAATCTAATCTCATTTTTGTTGAACTTTTACTACCTGCTGGGTCCTTCTTAGACTTTTGTTCAGGCTATTCTTTGTCTGTTTGAAAACAAACGTTCCACAAGTGGCAGTGAGAGAAGGCAAGTGTTAGAATTTGAAGAAATCAATCACAGTAGATATGATGTGAGTACAATTCCAGGAGAATGTCCTAGAGATGGTTGCTTACATCTAGGAAGAGCAGGAAATGATATAAACTAAGAGCGTAATTTTGAATGAGTTTGGTAACGATTCTGTGGTGTGGGATGTGGGAGAGAAAATCACAGAAGTTTTAGTGAGCTAGGGTATTTACTTACAAATAGACAAAACTTGTTTAGATGAATAAAACAGTATCTCCAGGTTTACAAACAAAAGTTTGGAGAAAAATTGTTCCTATGTTGTTGAAAAATTGCCTTCCCAGTAAGGAAAATTCATTCATCTTGGTGATCTTTACTAGATCAATGCTAGACTGATTACGGCAACTATATCTAAGCATGGCCTTTCCCTGGTAGTAAGAATGAAGGCTTGAGTTTTAAACTCAGATTCTTCCAAATGAGAACATACTGATAAGTGAATCCTTGAATAAATGGCAAGAGCTTTAAAGCAGACAAATGTGAGATTAAAAATTTTGTCTTTCAAAATGTAAAATCAATAAGCCATAAATACTTTTTGGTAACCATTGACATGTGGCATTTTTCCTTAAATTTGAAATTTTCCATTTAATATTCTAAGTCAAAATTTTGCTTTTTCTTTTAGAATAATGCACATTCTCAAACCTTCTTATCTAATATTCTGACCTTCGTAATATGCCTTCAAGTGTCAACATGGGTGTTTTCCAATATATGATCTCAGTTAAAGTTGTTTTCATAGAACTTTAACTTTGTAATTACCTATTGGCTCTCTAAATATCTTGTAAAATATAAATATGATAAAATTTATTAAGGAAAAATATGTAGCATATATTTGGACAAAATATGTATATACATAGTTTGTAATTGGTTTTTAGAACAGATACCTTAATTAAGTGATCCTTAACAAATCTCTCAAACAATATATTTTTATCAGTATTCTTGCTTTCCTATTTAGTAAAATAAAAAGTTATAAATGACTGGATTTATTTAAGCTAATTAAGAGGTATACTTTGTTTTGTTTTCATTGAAATTCTTTTAGATAACTGGGGAGTCTCATGCAATTGTAAGAAATAATACAAAGAAGCACTTTTACACTTCAACCAGTTTCCCCAGTGCTAACAGTTTGCAAAACTATCATATAATATCACAACTATAATATTTACATTAATAACATCCCCCAAACTTATTCAAATTTCCCCAGTTTCACTTGTAATCATTCGTATATATGTATGTATATGTGTTAAAGTTCTATACAGTTTTATCACCTGTCTAGGCTCATACTCAAGATGTTTAAAACTTCCAATGGAACAAGGTTTCCTCATGTGCCTTTTAATAATTGCATCCACTTCCCTGTTACCCCTACTCTCCATCTCCAACTCATGGCAACCGCTAATGCGCCCTCCATTTCTAAAATTTTGTCATTTCAAAAAAGTTATATAAATGGAAAGACACAATCAGTAACCTTTTTGGATTGTTTTTTTTTTTCACTCAGCATAATCTCCTGTAGATTCATTCAAGGTGCTGCATGCATAAATAGTTAGTTCATTTTTAATGCTAAGTAGTATTCCATGACATGTATATACCAGAGTCTGTTTAGCCAATCACATGTCAAAGGACTTCTAGATTGTCTCCAGATTTGGGCTATTAAAAGCAAAGCTGCTGTAAACATTTCTGTACAGGTTTTTGTGTAAAGAAAGTTTTTATTTCTTTGAGATACATGTCCAAAGGTGTACTTGTTGGGTCAAATGGTAAATGCATGTCTGTTTTTTAGCATGGCTGCAGCATTTTACATTTCCATCAGCAATGTATGAGTGATCTGGCTTCCCAGCATCTTCACCCGGATTTGGTGTTGCCACTATCTTATTTTTAGGCCATTCTGATTGGGGTGTAGTAATGTCTCATTGTGGGTTCTCTTCTTTTTTTTAATTACTTTATTTCAACTTCAAAAAATAAAATAACAGATAAAAGGCAGATTAACAACTTATGGAGGCATTTACTTTAAAAAATCCTGTCCAGGAAATCTGCATTTCCCTGTTAATTAATGATGTTAAACACACTTTCATTGCTTATTTGTCACCTGTGTGTCCTCTTTGGTGAAATGTCTATTCACGTCTTTTGCCAATTTTCTAATTGGATTGTTTTTTTTTTAATTTTGAGTTTTGAGAATTCTTTATATGTTCTAGATATAAGTTATTTTTCAGATATGTGGTTTGCAAATGTTTTCTCCTAATCTGTAGCTTATTTTTTCATCCTCTTCACATGGGCATTCATATAACAAAGACATTTATTTTTTTAATGCACACATACCCAAATACACACACATATATTAGAGAGTTGTAGACTTATAGAAAAATCATGCAGAAAATACAGAGTCCCAATATACACTCTGCCCTCACATACAATTTTTCCTATTATTAACACTTTGTATTAAAGTGGTACCTTTGTTAGAACTGATGAAAGAATATTATTAAATTGTACTGTTATCTATAGTATATAGATTACATTATGGAAAAGCTTTGAATTTTGATAAGGTCCAATTTATCTATTTTTTGTGTGTGTGGATCTTGCTTTTGGTATCTAGTCTAAGAGCTCTTTGCCTGACCATAGAATCCAATGATTTTCTTGTAATATTCATTTATGTCTGTGATCCATTTTGAGTTAATTTTTGTCTAAAATGTAGAATTTATGTCAAGGTTCTTTTTATTTGTTTGTTTATGGATATCAAATTGCTTCATAATCATTTGCTGAACAGGCTATCTTTCCCCCATTGAATTTCTTTTGCACCTTTTGAGCTTTTTTGTGTGGGTTCTCTATTTCTGTTCCATTGATCTATGGATCTATCCCTCTGTTAATACCACAAAATCTTGGTTATTGAAACTGTATAGGAACCTTTACTATGAAGTAGAGTGATTTCTCCCACTTTATTATTCTATGACAAGATAGCTTTGATAGCTTTGGCTATTCTAGTACGTGTGCCTTTTCATATGAATTTTAGAATAATCTTGTCGAGGTCTACAAAAATTCTTGCTGTGATTTTGATAACATTGCATTAAACCTTTGGGGAGAATTAATATATTTATTATATTGAGTCTTATAATCCATGAACATAGTATTTCTCTCCATTTATTTAGACCTTGGTTTCTTTTATACTCATTTTTTTTAATTTTTAGCATACAGATCTTGTAAATATTTTATTGGGTGTGCCTAAGTATTTCGTTTTATTTTAAGTAATTATAAATGATATTGCATTTTAAATTATGGTTTTCACATGTTCATTGTCATTATACAAGTAATGTGATTGTGTGTGTGTGTGTGTTGATCTTGTATCCTGTACCAAAAACCTTGCTTATTAGGCTAGGAATATTTTGTATATTTCTTGGGATTTTTTCATAACCAATCATGTCATCTGCAAATGGAGATAGTTTCATTTTTTCCTTTCCAATGTGTATACTTTTATTTCTTTTACTTACCATTTTTCAATGGCTAGAAGTTTCACTATTATTTTGAATATGAATGATGAGAGTGGTCATCCTTGCCCTGATCCCAATTTTGGGGGAAAATCATTAGTTATGACATTAGCTGTAGGTATTTTGTGATGTTCTTTATTGAGTTCAGGTAATTCCCCTCTATTCCAAACTTGCTGATGGTTTTTGTTTTAAATCATGAACATATGTTGGATTTTGTCAAATGCTTTTCCCATTCCACCTGGTATGACTATATGATTTTTCTTCTCTAGCTTGTTGATATGGTGAATTGCACTGATTGATTTTTTCATGTTAAACCAGTCTTGCATTACTGGAATAAATCACATTTAGTCATGATTTGTAATTCTTTTTCTACATTGTTGGATTCAATTTGCTAATATTTTGTTTAGGATTTTTGCATCTCATTTCACTGAGCTATTGTAGTTTTCTCTGTGTGTGTGTGTGTGTCTCTCTCTCTCTCTTTCTTTAACTACCTTTATCTGGTTTTGGCATCAGGGTAATATTTTCCTCTTGAAATGAATAGATAATCTTTCCCTTCTCTTCTAGTTTCTGGAAGAAATTGTGTACAATTGGTATTAATTCTTCTTTAAATGTATGTCTCATTGATTTTTTTGTTTGTTTGTTTTTCTATTTTCAATTTCTCTGATTTCTGCTCTGGTCTTTATCATGTCATTCTTTCTACATGATTTTGTTTTACCTTGCTCTTCTTTTTCTAGTTACTAGAGATAGGAGCTTGTGTTATTTAGAGGTGTGTTTCCATGTGTTATATATAATATTCCCGCTATTTTGGGGTGTTTTGTTGTTGTTGTTATTGATTTCTAGTCAAAGAATATAATCAGTATGTCTTCATTTCTTTAAATTATGTTGAGGTTGATTTTATGGCCCAAAATATGGTCTACCTTGGTTAACATTTCATGGACACTTTAAAAATGTATATTCTGCTGTTGTATGGAGTGTCCTATATATGTCAATTAAATCCTTTTCATTTATTGTTGCTTGACTGTGTTGTACAGATTTTCTATATTCTTGCTGATTTTCTGTCTAGGAGCTTTATCAGTTATTGATATGGTGGTGTTGAAGTCCTCAACTATAATTTTAGATTTAGTTATTTATCCTTTCAACTCTGTTTTTGCTTCATGTATTTTGAGACACTGTTGTTACATACATATACATTTAGGATCATATGTCTTCCTGATGGCTTGCTCATTTTTTTAATTATGCATGCTCCTCTTTGTAATTTTCTTTGTTCTGAAGAATAGCTTATCTGATGCAAATATAGCCATTTTTAATTAATATTTGCATGAATACCTTTACCCATCCTTTTATTTTTAATACCTATGTCAACGAATTTGATGTGAGGTTCCTTTGAGCAGCATATAGTCGGGTTGTGTTTTTTAATCCATTCTGCCAATCTTTGTCTTCCGATTACATAAACATATATAAACTTATAACAGTATTCTGGTATCAACATTTTAGCATGTCAGGTGAACTGTGTAAACCTCACTCCCATTAAATAGGATTTATAAAATGCAAAGTACAGGATAGTCTATTTCACATACCCATATTTCTGCTTTTTCTTCCATTGTTCTTTCTTCCCTCTTAATGCTCCAAGAGTATTATTTCCTTTTTGTTTGAAGAAATATCTTTAGATAATCTTTAAGGGTAGTTCTGACAGCAACAATTTTTTGCTAGTTTCCATTCATTTTAGAATATTTTTATTTCCTTGTTATTCTTAAAGGATAGTTTTTTCAGATGTAGAAATCACAGTTTAGAGTTCTTTCTGTTATGCTACTAGTCTGTGGACTAGTTGCTGGGATGCCTCTCTGTCTTGACAGTGTATGTCTGTCCATCATGCTCTGCATCATTCAGTAACATGCCTGAGGTCCTGTTTTGTCCACATTCTGACCCTCAGACTATCATTTTTAAATGAGTGTGGCTTGTCACCCATGCTTCTCTGATTTCTTCTACATAAATTTCTTCTGTGTTTGAAGCATCATTTCAATCTTCACTTTTGTTATATTTGGTGGCACAGCCAGATAGCAGTGTTGTCTTATATCTCAGTCTTATAGTGGTTTTAGAATGCCACTCTTATTTTTTATGGCTTGCAGATCTCTCTTTCCATGGTTCTTATACAAGTTTCCCAGGGGGTAGGGGTGGTGGAGCACACAGGAAAGCCAATCACTTCAGCATGCAATCCACTGATATCAAAATGACCAGTTTCCTACCATACTCACTGCTGGTCTTTGATGAAGCATGTCCAAAAGCTTGTGCATTGTCTCTTTCTCTGCTCTAAGAGTTATCTCCTTTTCTTCTGACATTGTGTACTCGAAGGCATCAAGGCTTCAACCTGTGAGCCTTCCAGACATGTACAGACAAATGTGACTCTGTGGCAAAGCATAATTTTCATACTTCTAGAGCCATCTCTTCCCTTTCCATTTAAGAACACAGCTAAATGACAATATTTGAATAGAATCTCAGAGCCAACAAAAACTGTGGGTCTAGTGGCAGAATAAGTTTTTAGAGAATGCAGGTTCAAGTTTTCAGTTCAATCAGCATTTCTAAAATATTTCTTTATATGTTCAGCATTGGGTTTTGATGTATTAAAATGATGCTGTCTGAAAGATAGTTCTTTTCCTCAAGATACTTGGGGAATGAGACTTAAACATATACAAATAGGAATGTGGGCTATGTTAAATGAAAAAATAAATATTAAAGAATATTAATGATGAAGAATACCAGATCAAAGATAGTCCTATCTAAATTAACTCATGCCCTTGAGACCTCTATCAGTTAAAATAAGCATATCTTCCACTCTAGATTTCTGTAAAGACTAATATGAAATGCCACATGTTGTATCTTCAGGGACATGAGATATTCTCTATAGAAACCTATTATTATTACTTATAATCTTAATCATGGTTTCCTAGAATTTAAAAATCAATCAACTTTAATTAAATGTTTTTATTATTTTCCAGTGGATATTTGAAAATATATAATTCCGGGAAAATTAGTTATTCTGGGCCTTTTAATTTTGTAAAGAATTGAAGATGTATCTTCTTATTTACCAAAAATTTTATATTTTTGTTTTATGACCATCACATTATTAGACTTATGGATGATTAATGTAAGTAAGCTTTTGAAAAGGGCATCAAGGAGATCCACTATGTGTTAAGGACCTTAACTTTAGTAAATGTGAACAGTGATAATTATAATAAAACTTTACTCTCTCAATTAAGTATTATTTGTAATAAAATATCATAAACTCATAGAAAAAAAGCATTTTTTTCATAATTCTTCACAATGTCTCTGGTTGAAAATTGGCTGGGGCCACTTTGCTATTATCAGTTGAGCTTGCACATGATTCTGTGTTATAGTTAGAGATTCGCTGATATAGGCTGATTCTGGGCTTCTGGCTGGAGGCACATCGGCCATGCAGCTCTCCCACACATGTACCTCATCTCCTTGGACCAGAGCTACTGCATGTTCTTCTCTTGGTGATGGCAGAAGTGCCACAAAACAAGCTCATTCATGGAATTGTTTCCCTTGCCTTTGGTCATGCCACATTCACTTACATCCATTAGCCAAAACAAGTCACATGGCCAAGCCCAAAGGAAGAGAGAAGTATATCTCATCTTACACTAGAAGACATATAGAGCAGTGAAGAATTAAGGCTCAATAATTTAATCTGCCACAGGCATTTTTTATTTTATCGATAATTTGCTCCTTTAATTGTTTCTCAGATAATTGAATCTGGTTGAGCAATAGGGCCTTTGTGTAAGACTGAAGAATGGTTATACATACTTAATTTACTCTACTTCTACTGTTCGTCTGAATGAGATCATTGTTATAGAGATATGCATTCTGGGTATGCTGAGTAGGAGAATCCAAGATTAGCAAGAGTAATAGTTTATGAAACAGCATGTGGGTAAGAATGGTTTCTAGTGTTCTTAAATGTTTGGGAGTACTGAAAACTAAGGTTTAGCATTACATGGAAAAGTGAATTAAAAGATCCTCACTGCTGTAGGAAAGCTACAGTGCTTATAACTCAGAGTTGAAAGATTTATTTCCCTGTAGAGCAAGGTTTCAGCAGATCAATTAAAGGAGCATGTTCTTCTTTTCTGCTGCCATGTGCAGGAAGAAAAATGTGTTGATTATGCCATTTCAGAGTACTATACACACAAAGTCAACTTTATGGACTGTTCTAACCTACAGTGCAAGACTCAGAAATTGGGAACCAGAAAATAATTGGTCTCTGTCCACTTGGCAGTGTGAACCATCATGAAGGCCAGTGGTTGGCAGGCAGGATCTGGAGCCCTGAGTGGCTCTTGCTTCATAGCTTCTGATCAAAGCAATGAATCTCCCTAAACTCAGTAAGCAACATATGAAAATCCAATCATTATATAACATATGCCATAAAATTTACAAAGGTCTTAGAGTAATGTAATCTTTCCCTTCAAATCAAGAAAATGAAATCTAATAAAATGTTTAGGCTTTACAATACTACAAAGGAAGGAAAAATGCCATTAATATCATCAAATCAATTATAGTGGGTTCTCCTTCAGCACAGGGCTAATTTTTATTTTGGCTTTTCCCCCTACAGAATAATTTTTCTGTATGAAACCTCTGTTAGGTTAATGGTATACTTATAATGTAGTAAAGCAATAAATCAGCCCCTTATTATTAACATGGGTTCCTTTAACTTTGTGAGTTTTTAGAATGAATTTTAGAATGAAAAGGAGTGTCATCGAAGTCTCTAAGTGGTGCCTATGTATCCAGATGGTTATTAGTTCTAAAATGCACAATTAAATAAAATCATTGCTTTTTGGCGCTATCATGTGATAAAGATAAGGTATAGAGTATACATTATGCAAGTGACCTTTAGGAGATATCAAATCCAACTTTACATTAAGGAGAGAAGGAATTCCTTCTAAGCCCATCCCTGAAAGACTGTCATCCACTTCCTGAAGGAGCACCTTCAGTAAAAGGGACTCTTTCCAAGGGAATATCAGTCAAGAATCTTGACAATTTGCATCGAACTCACCAGTGCGCATATCTTCAGATCCATATACTAATTTGTAAAACAAAACAAAAACAATAAAAAATCATAGCAGATAGATAGATAATTTAAACCTGTGAATGAAAAATTCAAGGAGTTCAGAACAGTGTGGATTTGTATATCCTCCTCCAGGAGATGGTGATTTGAAGAATAGGAGGAAGATGTGAGACATGAATAGTCAGCTATATTCATGGTGTTAAAGGAAGAATTTCATTTACTGGAATATGGCCTGAGAAGCAGAACAACACCTGTCAAGAAGCAGGTTATGTTTGGTTGGAGAGTCACTGGCACTATCAAGAAATATTAAAATATAGATTTGAGAGAGAAGGAGAAAGATCCAAGAAAAATTGCAAACCAGGTGAGACCCTGAGAGCAGCAGGGTAATGGTAGGATGGTCTTTTGGTCAGTATAGGGTAAATGCACAATTTTGCACCTCTACTTCAGGTCATAGAACTCAAATTACCCATCATCATATTTCACTTATAATTCAGAAATCAGGAAAGTTTCTCAAGCTTTGTATGTGGACACATTGCTACTTGTTTTCCAAGCACAAGATATAAGAACTTCCCAACAGGATGCCAACTTTAATATGACACAAATATATAAAAAATAAGCAAAAATTTCCCTGGGGTTTTCTCCATTAGAAATTAATAGATTGTCAACTGGCATAGACAAGTGAGTGCCTAGCAAACTGATTCCCCCATAAATAACAGTCATAAAATCTGTACAAAGAATAACAATAACATGATGTTCTGGAGACCAAACAAAAAAAAAAGACCATATTTTTTTTTTGTTTTGGAGAGGAGTCAATATTGGAGGCAAACAACTGGCAGAGTGAATTTCTAATTTTATTTTCTTCACTGATGATTTGTGAAGTCTTAACCTTGGTTATGATGTCAAGTGACTAAAATTCTGATGGAAAATTTTACCACCTGTATAGAACCTGATGAAGGAGTCTTGGGCATAACCATAGCCTCTGAAGATTGAGGGGATCTTCAAGAAAACATACCAAGAAGTACTTTATTTTGTGTGTAAATTTGCCATAAGTCCATGATGTTTCCTAAACCATTTCTGTGTGTGGAAAACTACAAGCAATTTACAGCTAAGGCTTAAAGAACTGAACTTTCTAAACCACTGCTCAGACTTGAGTCTAACCAAGTTAATTGCCTGGTAAAGGAAAAATACCAACACTGTTTGGAGCTACATAACATAATTCAGAATCCACACAACATTATATTCATAATGTTCAGGATATACAAGAAAATTACTTGATATAACATGAGTCAGGAAAATGTCATCAAACCTTAAGGGAAAAGACAATCAACATGTATCCAAGATAATGGAGATGCTAAAATGATCGGGAAAAGGTTCAAAACTGTTATTTTAACTCTACTTAGTGAAGTAAAAGCAAAAGTGCTCAGAATGAATGAAAAGATAGGAAGTCTCAGCAAAGATATGCTACAAAAAACAACCACATTATAAATTCTGGAACTAAACATAAAATATCTAAAAATAAATTCACAGATAGGTTTAGTAACAAACTGGGGATGATAGAGAAAAGAGTTAATGAAGACAGATCAATCTACATTATACATCCTTAATAGAGAGAAACTCATAGACCTCTGGGAAAATTTCAAAACACTACCAATGATTATAGGTATTAAAGCCCCAAAAAGAGAGGAGAGAGAGAGCAAGCAGAAAAATTATATGAAAAAACAATGCCTGAAAACTTCCCAAATTTGATGAAAGACATACATTTACAGATTTAAGATGCTTAATGAACCCAAATAGAATAAAATCAAAGAGAACCATGCCTAGGAACATCACAGACAACCTGCTGAAAACCTTGAAAGCAGTTAGAGAAAAATGGCACAATTCATAGACAGGAATAACGAATTGAACACCAGCAAATTTCTCATCAGAAACCATAATTGTCAGAAGACAGTGGAGCAAACTCTTTACAGTGGTGAACGAAAATAAATGCCAACCAATAATTCTTCAATAATGAAACCATCCTTTAAAAAAATTTCAAGATTGGTGAAAGTGCCATTAGTTTTGTGTGATCTTTCTTTATGTACTACAATCTGGAAAGTGCCTCTGGTTGGAAATCTGGGACAGTTATAAGGTTTCCCTTGTTTATTTCCCTTCTATCAGAGATCTTCTTCCTGTTGTTGTTTGGGTTTTTTTGTCCAATATCTGAAACATGTATTCTATGTTTTTATTTTGTTTATTTAGAGCAGAAAGCTAATTCCAGTAAAATTATGTCATTATGGCCAGAAATGGAAGTTTATTTGCTCTCATTTGATAATAAGCTAACACTAATATTCACCACATTCAACATATTCACTATTATTTTATAATCCTACAATTTTGGGGGCTTACCTTTACATTTGCGTCCATAATGTGGGTACAAAATAATCATGTTCCCCAAAATGTTTCATATTTAGTTTTATTAGATTGTTCTAAGCTCAAAATGGCAATAATTGTCCCAATTCTGTTTTTGCATCTTTGTAAAGTTTCTTTAAAATTACAAAAAAAGCACCTTTTTAGGCATAATTTAAATTGATATACACTTTTATAAAATAAACTCATTTCTGAGTTAGTAAGTTTTTAACCTCATCTTAAAACACTGTATTGTACACTACCTTTTGCCAGGATAATTACAAGAAAGGAGAAATAAGTGTAATATGTAAATGAAATTTTGTACCCAATGAAATCCAAGTGATTTCATGTACTATATAAATAATGATAATATAGTTCAGATGGATAACAATGGTATCAGTATACTAAATTGAGTCAACATACTCATGACAAAACAAAAGGACCTATAGTGGTCAATATCGTATTTCAATTCTTGATAGATTACTTGGCTTCATTAAAAAAGCATATCATTTATTAATTAAAATGTAATTGTTTTGAATGCTATGTAGTTTTGTAGACTTTTAATTGTGTGCATAATAAAAGTTGGACAAAAATTAATGCATACCCAGTTATAGCATTATTTGCATGATATTATAGACAAAATTATTTTTGCCAACCATGGGTGTACCCCAAAACGTTTTCCTTCTAAAGGTTTTTTTTTTTGTTGCCCAAGTTTATGAAACACTGATTTATAACAGCAATAGGAAAGTAAAATATTTTCTGAGAGCTGCACTCTTAGCTTTTATTCAAAAAAGAAATGTCCTTGGGCACAAACTATTTTGGGTGACTTAATTAGCTATGTTGGTTTAATATAACTAGACTGGTTGTTTAAAAACCTGGGCTAGTAAATAAAAATCCAAGGGGTGGAGGGGAAAACATTAATTTTCACTGTCATCATAGCTATGACTATGACTTATAATTTCACAGAAAATACTTTTAGTCACAACTAAATCTGGTTATTTTTCTGAATTTAAATCAATTAATTAGCTAAGATTTCAAATAAAGTAATGATTTTACTTTACACATTTCTGACACAGGGTAACAAATCAATGAAAGCCATGATAATCATGCTAATGCTTAAATTAAATATACCACAAATTGGTCTTTTAAAATAGAAGTAAAATCTGGTGCTGCTACCTTAAAGAGTCAAAACTCTGCACTGCAAGTGAAATATATGGAACTTTGTTTAACTTAAGCAAATGAGAAGATTCATTGGTTTATGAAGTCACATTAATGGCAGAGAGAAATGGATCCATGGATTCATCCACAGTCAGAATTCTCAGTGTCTTGCCATCTTTGGTTCTCTTATTGGGTTAAACTTCAATGTCCCCTCTTCATAGGATTCTGAAAGCTCCAACTTCATATTCTCAAAATTTCTGACAAGATAGGGAAATGCTGGGTTTTAGTTTCCTAGATGCTAAAACAAACACCATGTAAAGGGTTGGCTTAAACAATGGGAATTTATTGGCTCACGGTTTTGAAACTAGAAGTCCAAAATCAAGACAGCATCAAGAAGATGGTTTTTCCCAGAAGACTGACATTCTGGGGCTGGCTGCCAGCGATCCTTGGTCCATGGCTCTTTTGTCATATAGCAATGCACAAGGCAGCCTCTCCGGGCTTCTCTGGGTTCCCTTGACTTCTGACATCTTCCTGTGGCTTTCTCTCCCTGTGTGTCTGAATTTCATTTTGCTTACGAAGGACTCCAGTTAAAGGATTAAGACCTTTCTGATTCAGCCGAGCCACACCTTAACTGAAACAACCTCATCAAAAGCTCCTACATACAATGGGTTCCCATGCACAGGAATGGGTCAAGATTAAGACCATGTTTTTCTGGGGTACATAGCTCCTAGCCACCACAGGCTTTTCCTCCTCTCAATTCTGATTTGAAAATTCTCAGGAAGAAGTGCAATTGCCACTTGCTCATCCCTGAACCAACTTTTGAGGTTAGAGTTGAGAGGTATTATGAATATAATCCTATGCTTCCATGGCTCATGACTCAACTAATCCCCATAAATCTGGAATCAAGTTATTTAAGAAATGGTGGTTTCTACTTTGAACATTTTGAAGCAGGATGTGTGTTGGTGGGGAAGAGTGATATCTCCAAAAGAAGTGTTTTTCAAGGACTAGAGGGGACTGATAAGTCTGAACAACAATTGCTTCCTACATTCAACTTTTAGCTCCCAAAAGACTCTCCAGACACCTTTCACATACACTATATCCTGCCTACTTTTCTTTCACTTTTCACAATTCCAATGAGGCCCCTGCATTAACAGAATCCATTAACAGTGGTTTATTCAAATAATGGTGAGTTATTTTTTTCACAAAATGAGGAATCCAGAATAAGGCAATCTATCACAGGTAGAGTGTCTCCATGATGTCACCAATGTCCTAAGCTCCTTTCTTTCTCATTCTTGTTTTTAATAGGTGGTTTTCATTCTCATGTATTTGTCAACTGAATCTCTTGAATATGTAAATTGGCTTCTACAACTGAAGCTCCACAATTTTTATTAGGATGAAGAAAAGTCATAAAGTAGGAGGTGACCCCCATAGCAGAAAAGCAAAATTTTCATGGAAATAGATATCAATTTCATTTTTCATTCACTGGCCAAAACTGTGACACAATGGGCCATAAGGTTGCAAAGAAAGTTTGGAAATATAGTTTTCCAGCCAAGCAGATTTCTGCCTAATACAAAATACAAGTTTTATTAATAAGGAAAAAGAGAAGAATGGATATCAGGTAGGAAACAAATAGTGTCTGCTGGATTACAGCATACAATAATACAACAATCCCAATTACTACCACCAATGTACTTAGCGCCCTCACCAGTCTGGGCAACTTAAAGTCATCTACTTGTTCTCTCTTGCCCCAAGCTCAAGATTTCTTAATGATTTCTGTTTTTCTCTACTACACATGGCTGTGACTCTACAAACCTATGTGATTAAAGACAACTGTGACCACTCAGCATACTCAAAGTGCCTGAAATAAAATGATGTTGAAGATAAAATTAAAAGAAAACCAACATTTCTTTTTAGAAAAAGCAAAAAGGGGAAGCAACATACAGTTGGTCATCAATCCATAACATACACTACACCTTTCCTTGGAATTGGACTGATTTCCCTGTCAACCACTGATCATTGCAAGTACTGCACACTGTAAGAGCTTATTTACACATGAGGTTTCTGTAATTGTGACTTGCACAAAATGAACCATCTGTTTTCTATTTGCATGGGGTGTCTGGGAATTACTTCAGAGCTTGAGCAAACATGGCCTTCTCCCTCCTTTTTTCAATCAGGCATGATACAAAACTCACACCGGTCCATTAAAAGCATAGTTGGCTATCTGTGAATTTTGTTTACAGGAACCAATTAGTCTGACACCAGGAATAATGTCAGTTCATTATTTCTAAGTCTGGATGCAGCATTCACTTTCTCTCTTAGCAACAGGCTTGCCCATCCCAGTAGGGTTTTGCTTCATTGCATTTGCTTTGGCCTCTGTCTGTGAATTATAAATAATAGACTGCGATGGAAAGGCCAAGCTAATCTTCCCTGGAATGTGCCCCTGACACCAGACAGCATCTTCATTATAAAAATTGCATTAAAATTCTTCTGTCAGGCAAGGGGAACATAACAGGAGTGTTTGGGAAAGCTCTGGGATGTCAGATTTCCTTAAGCTCGTCTGAGGTTTCATCATCATATCATTATCATCATCCTCTTCATCTTACTCTCCCTCCCTCCGTCCCTCCCTCCCTCCCTCCCCCTTCCCTTTCTTTCTTTCTTTCCTTTCTTCCTTCCTCCTTTCTTTCTCTTTCTCTTTTTCTTTCTTTCTTTCTTTCTTTCTTTCTTTCTTTCTTTCTTTCTTTCTTTCTTTCTCTTTCTTTTATTCATTCTTTCTTTCTTCATAATAAAATACATAGTTGAGTGATGTCAGAATTTAATCCAAAATCAAAATAAGTATCAATCTCAGGAAGCATTCTTCCCCCAGTTCCAGGAATTTAATTCAGAAACCCCAGAATCTCTCTAGGAAACCCTGTTTTGAACGTGACATTAAAGATTTTCACATTTCTGAAGTGTGAACTAGCTTGTTTCAGCTATGCTTTAAGAGTTTCCTGGGTCAGCCTTCTTTGGTATATGTTTTCTCCTTCAGTGACCATGTTTCACAAGGTAAAGTTTGGCTAATCTCTTATTACAACTTTTTTTGTTGTTTTTATTTTTACATCTGTAGTCCACCCTGCTGCATTTCTAATGTTTTCTATTCTTTATTGTTATTCATCTGAGAATGTTCTTAAAATTGTCATTGTCTAGTAAGAAGTATTTAGAAATATATACTTCCTTATTTGACACAGCATTTTGAATCATTGAATTCATCGGTCAGCTCTAACAGATTTGGCACAAAAACTCAGCAGACATGTTTAAGCTATTTGGTTTATGTTTAATAGCTGTACAGGCTGCAGCACATGGGCAGACATGCCATTTAATAATCACTGGACCCAAACAGGCGATATGCTTGGGAACAGGGTCTTCCATTCTCAAGTTAAATGAACTCTGAAGTTAATATAAAACCTTACAACCTGCCTGAAAATATAAAAATGGATTTGTTTTTAAATATTTTGATACTCAAAACTAATATTCTGCAAAAGAATCCAAGTATAATATTTCATAACTCAGGACATTTTTCTTACTTTCTAAGTCAGCTTTCTTTCCTAGGGCAGGTTTGATCCTATTCTTGATACTATGTTGGTAAATGTAATATGTAGCAAACAGGGCAATGAAAAGATTGTAAGAAAAAAGTGCATTTCATAGACTAACAATCATTATCCTTCTTGATAACACTTTTCTCTCAAATCTGAGGATATTAAATAAATGCCACTTCTGGCTATTTTATACAAATAGGTACATTTCATAGCTTTCCTTTCAAGTATTTCAGCTTCTTTCTTTCTACTCAAGAGATCCACACTAAGAAAATGGTAAATATATTACCCTGTTGTTAAAGCAGTGCTACACATCTTCTTTAATCTTAGGACAAAGTCATAAGTCCCTAACATGCTTTCCAAGGCCCTAAAAGGTCTGGCTGCTGCTGCCTCTCCACCCTCCTCATAAATGATTTGGTCCTTGGTTCCCTAGAGCCCAGCCATCCTAACTCCATCCCCCCCACCCCCCAACCCCTGTGCCTGCTGAATTCACTTCCACATTTTTTTCTCTTCCTACCATTTTCACTTGCTATTCCCTCTCTCTTTACTGCTTCATGTTTCTC
>PVKH010001263.1:0-31360 GCA_004027955.1 Chaetophractus vellerosus | reverse complement strand
GAAAAATATATAAATAATATATAAATATAATAAAAACAAACCAAACCAGTATATAACAATAATAAATACTTAATTCAAACAAATATAAATATATATTCATATTTTTCAAGAACATATCCCTCTAAAGTCATATATAAAACACTTTAGATGGAGCTTCTATGGTTAGTGGAGTACTAGAAAGAAAGGCAGAAGTGGAAAACTTAATAGCCTTGGATGAAACAGACCAATGATTATAGATGCCATGAATTAAGGAATATAATTAGCTAAACTATATAGAAATTATATTCATAAAATAAAAAGTAAAAATTAAACAAAATCTATTTCAGTAATTTGAATAGAGAAGAATAATATATTGACTTTTTGTTTATGAATTTTTTAAAAATCCTCTTATAACGAATATATCCAGCAAAAAGATCAGTAATATTGACAAGTGTAAAAAGTGAGAGGAAGAGCAAAATGAGACTACCTGATGTCACATAGAATTGTAACTCGTAGTAAGCTTTGCACATATTCCCTAAGGCAGACAAATACAGAATTTCCATCCCATTACTATTGCTAAATTGGCTATACCTCAAAGTGTTATTCTGAGGATGACATCTAATAGAGATAGGTACATTTTCTGATCTTCTAAATTTAAATTCTGATTTTGGGGAACTTTTGATTACCTTTAATAAGGATTATTAAACTTTTTTTGTCACCTGGACCTCTTGGTAGTCTATGAAGCCTTTGAGCCTCTTCTCAGAAAAATGTTTTTAATGACAGAACATAAAATATTTAGCGGTACAAAAAGAACTGCATATATTGATCTTTAGTCACCATTATCATAGAAAAAAATAATATTTTGAGGAAACTGTATATATCTTTTTTTTTGTATAATTGTAAAAATGTGGCCTATGAAATACTACCAGGAAGCAAGCTATGTACAGAATTTTCATGGCAATCCAATATTTGTTTGCTAGTTCAAAATTTCATTAATAAGCTTGGGTATCATTTGTGCTTTTCAGCAGGAAGACAGTGATAGGTTCTGAATGTTTGTAGACATTGTAGACAAATGCAGGGTCTTGTAAATGCTTGTTCATGGCAGTGGTTCCTCATGCCCATCAGTTGAATTGACTACCCTTGTTGCCTGGCAATGCTGCTTTGTGTCCACAACCTGACAGTCAACTGAATTGGAAGAGTCAGAAGTTGAAAATGGAAAGTATGGTAGTTATTTGTCTAGACTGAGATTTGCCAGGATTTCTATAACTTGTGAAAAATGCTGGCCTTGGGAGAACTCTTTCTTGTTTGTAACCCCATTAACATAATAGAGGCAGGATATCAGTAAACTGTCTGCTGTACCCATCCTGTCTATTTATGGGCAGGAATGGTCTCAGGCAGCATTAGGCTGTTGCTTGGATTACTTTACCTATGCAGGTTCAGGTAAAGAGTAAAAAATAATCTTCTGAAAAGTATTCAGGAAGCCAAGCTTCAAATTTTCTCTTCTATCATAAAAGTTAATTATATTTGGAAGCAATCTGGTCACCTATAACCCAGGCATCAGAAAGCATTTCCTTTTTTTTTTTTTTTTTTTAAACAGATGTTGCTTCTCCATTCAGTCAGTTAGTTGGCCAATATTTAAGCCAGGCCTAATGTTAGACACAGAGCATGGGGGAAAATGAGGAACTATATTCTTTTTCATGCTTCACTGCCTATTTTGCTTTCACAATTAGCAATCTGAGAGATGGACATAAATGAATCTTAAGACATGCATGCATGGGCCCGGCTAGATAGCTCAGTGGATAAGAGCGCGCTGGGGTCCCACATGGGAGGTCCCGGGTGCAGTTCCCGGGGACCTCTCCTAGCGGGCAGACCACCTTGAGAATGGCAAGCCGCCATGGGCGGGCCAGAGCCGCCGTGGGCAGGGCAAAAAGCTGCCACGGACAGGGCAAAAAGCCGCCACGGGTAGGGCAGGTCGCCCACGAATGGAGCGCAGCCAGCCACCCGCGAACTGAAAGCCGGCCGTGAACGGACGCAGAAGCCGCCCACAAGCGGGGAAAGCCGCGCCTGCGCAGTGACCACTCTCGGCGCGTCGCCGCGGGGGGGTGGGGGGTGGAGGGGAGATATGTAATTAAAAAATTAAATAAATCTTAAAAAAAAAAGACATGCATGCAATGGGTCAGTTCAGAATAGCACATTGTTTTTGAGAAATACTTAACATTGGGTTCTAACTGCACTAAAACAGTTTCAGGGAAGATACCCCTGAATCTCCTAGCCCATTCAATTTTCATCATGGTATTTTATACTAATACCAGTATCCCACTGCTTTGCCCTCAAGTTCTCTCCTTCCGTTGCTCTCAGACGTCTGTTAACCATGCACCTATACTCTTTTCATTCTCGACTTTCTTATAATTCTCTTACATAATAATCACTTTATTAACTTCAGATGTTTTCTTTTAATATTTTTTTCACATTCCTTTTTCCACTCACTCTATTTTAAGAGTTGTATAAGGTTTATGATACCAATAGGCAATGTGTTTGCTTAGTACATACTTTGAAAGATGATTCTGGATATTCTACTATCCAAAGAGTGTATCTATGTTTTATATAATATGCAGTATAAAATTGGACTTATAAAACAAGAGGTACCATTTGATCCATGGTTTGATGAATTGGACATAATGAACTGGGCAATTTCAAGTCTTTATAGTACTAATAACCCATAACTGTGCAATGTTATACTTGGAAGAAAGTATGAAGTATGTGATGCATTAGAGTATGAACTTTCAATTAAAATCCCATAGTTGTCTTACAATTGAGCTTGATAAATCAACTTGCACTTGTTTTAAATTCAGCCACAACACCCTATTGGTTGATTTCTTTTTGTTATTGGGTTCTGCAGACTTCCTCCCTCTCTCTCCCCCTCCTCACTCACACATATGCTCACACACACAAAGGACAGTTTCCTTTATTCTAATTTTTCATTTTAAAAATTTTTCTTTGTTACCTTTGCATTCCTTGGCTAACATATTTTCTGTATTAAAATTAGTGATAGGGAGCAGGTGTAGCTCAGTGGTTGAGCATCCACTTCTCAAGTAGGAGGTCCCAGGATCAATCCTTGGTACTTCCTAAAATTAAAAAAAAAATTAAAAATTAAAAAAAATAGTGAGAAAAATCATTTTATACAGCTCTTCTTATAGTTTGAATAAAAATTATTCTCCAGGGACATTGTAATATGCATGTTAGCATAAAAATAATAATACTAGCAAAATCTTTTAACATATATATATATGCATATTTAAAATCTTAAATGCCTCTGCATATTTATTTTCCAATGCACTTCTGAAATGTTTACGAATAAAAATGTGTCATGCTTGGTCTTTTTTTTCTGCCTTTACATTTCTACTTAATAAACATTTTCTATTTCCTTAGTTATAATATTTAATCTTGCATCTTCACATATTTCCATTAGTTATTTTTGCTAGCCTGTAGTCAGATTGTAAACATTTCATCATTATTCCTTAAAATTATGAACTTAAAATAGCATGTATGTCCTTTTAGTTCTTCATTCTATTTTAAAATCAAGACTTTTCTTTAATTTACTGAAAAGAATTAGACTTTAAGTCTACTTACTATCAACTAAATACTCTTCTAAGAGCATTTTCTACAAAATCCACTACTATGCTATAGGGATTAATAATTAAATACAGCATCTTCTAAATGTTTATAAAAATTTTGTTATTTAATCCTGTCAAGATATATTTATCTGTTACTCCTGATTTAAACAAAAATAGACTAAACAGTTACTTAATTAGTAAAAATTGAAAGTATTTTGTTGTTTGAGGATTTGTGATTGTTGGTTTATTGAGATAGGTAGCAAATTAGGTTTAGTCATGTCAATTTTTCAATTTCACCCTGCAAGTATATTTTTTCTTTATTTTGGATATGGTTTGTGTAGCAATTTATAATAGTCTTTGATCATTTTGATTCCTATGTTTTTATTGTAAAATGTTGGGTCAGATGCATTTTCACCTATTCTTTGCTTTTCATTTGTATCTGGCTTCATTTTCTTCACAGGTTGGTTTACTGGAGTCCTGTGCTTCTAATAAATCTGAAGTCCTTTTATGCCCTTCATTTTAACTTTCAATTTTTTCCATTTCATTATTTAAATCTTGCTCTTTGGAGACTCATAGTCCCTTTTGGTCTTCAAACACTGTCAAAAACAAGTAAAAAGGCTGTCCATTATACATGTATTTGAGGTACATTGAGTTTTCCAAGGGAAATAATAGTCCTTAAAATATTTGAAGGATAAAGTAAAAATTTTGCGTGTTCTAGGCAGGCCAGGAAAGGTATGCATCTCATCTCTCTTAATATTAGATAGTGATTTATTTTTTATTAGCCTGTCTCCCACCACTTTTTATCTTCTAAAGGAAACCTAGGAAAAAAGAATGAGATTAGGTTCTATTTTATCTTTAGTCTTTACCAAAAACTACAAAAATCCCATTGAAGTCTGGCGAATATGCTCATCAGTCTCCTTGTTTTGAGTAGTCAGCAGGGCTCCTCTCCATATCAATTCAAGCTGATCTACTTACTGATCCCTGATAGGTGTCAAAGACATTACCTTTAGACCAACAACTTTTAGTTTTTCAAACATTCTTCTAAAGGTTAGAATTCTTGATTGTACTCTTGTAGAAACTACCAAAACAAACCACAATAATTCGCACATAACCACTCTTGTCTCCGTGCATCCTTACAGAGATCCAGCTATTTCTTCCTTTCTCAGTTGTCTCTCCTGTCCACCCGTCCATCATCATCTCCCTATCGGAAGGCTGTCCATCATTAAGACTTTAACTAATGCCCATCCTCTCTCACTAAGGGCTCCTTTACATCACAGCCTGCATTGATCTCTCCTTGCTCTGAAATATCCCAGTGAACTTATAGTCAGTGACAGTTATTTTATTAACTCTTTTATATTTTTATGTTATATCTCTCCAAATGAATTACAAAAGCATCTAGAAATCAGAGAAAATGACAACATTTTTTATGCCTAGTAAGTGTATATAATAGATGTCGCTTGGGGCCGGCTCGATAGCCCAGTGGATAGGGCGCCGGCATACCACATGGGAGGCCCCGGGTTCAATTCCCGGGGACCTCTCCTAGCGGGCAGACCGCCTTGAGAACGGCAAGCCGCCATGGGCAGGCCGGAGCCACCGTGGGCAGGGCAAGAACTGCCACAGACATGGCAAAGCCGCCACGGGCAGGGCAGGTCGCCCGCGGATGGAGCGCAGCAAGCCACCCGCGAACTGAAAGCCGGCCGTGAATGGACGCAGAGACCGCCCACAAGCGGGGAAAGCTGCGCCTGCGCAGTGACCACTCTCGGCATGTCGCCGCAGCGGGGGGAAGGGGAGATATGTAATAAAATAAATAAATCTTTAAAAAAAAATAGATGTCGCTAAATACTTTTGAGTAATTACATGACTAAATTGTAATGCAAAGAGAAGATCACTCAAATGAGAATTGGAGAAACTAAGTTCTTATCCAAATTTCCCAATAAATACTTGGGTTACCTAGGACATATAGGTTACTCTATTTTTTCATAAATAAGAGGAGAAATTTGGGTCTCTTTCTGCTTTATGATTTAATAAAGAGATGAATAGGACAAGTGAATGGGGGAATGAAAAAAGTGAGAGGTTGTCAATGGACAAAGGTGATGAAAATACCTAAAAGACATTCAGTGTTATGTTCTACAAGTGATTTCCGACTGTAAACATGAAAACCAAGCACTGCAGCCCCTGCTCATGAGAGAGAGAGTGGTGATATCATAAATTCAGAAGACAGGAGTTCAAGTTTACCTCTTCTAGCTGTGTGCTTTTGGGCCATTGATTTACCCACTTTGGGCGTCCCTCATTTTTTCATATGTAATTGTATAATATCTAAATATATGAATAATAATATCTGATAGATTTTTCATAATTATTAAAAGGAATATTTATTAAATAAGCTTGAAAATATAAAGAAGTTGCACAAACAGTAATACCAATATTTTACTATGTAAGTGACCTACATACGCTATTCCTAATTTTTTGCTCAATAATTTTTGTTATTTAAATAGACATTTCCTTTTTCCCCCAAACCTGAATGGACTAGTTTTATTTTGAATGACTTTATAAAGGCTTGGAACCATGAATTTTCTGGGCTAAGTTAATCCACAAAAAGATAAATACACCTTGCCTGTTTTTCAAAGTCATTCTTGTGTTTATTTCTCTGTGCTTCATTGAGAACCAAATGCTGGTGGTTATCATCTAAAATATGTCAATGCATCTATGGAATCTTGCACATGAGCAGGAAAGAGTAAATCTATAACATTTCTAGGTTTTAATTAGGAAGGTATCTGAATGAAATTAAGTGATGTTACCCTATGATTTATGTTTCATATTCTATAGCATTTTGCTTTACTTAATAACTGACTTTTATTCCCTTTCTGTAGAATATCCCTAAAATTTCTTTCTGCATCTAGACAGTTAATAAAAAACATTTGTTCTCATGTTGCTAGTTTTTCTAAATCAAACTCTGGGAAATTGAGACAAATAGTTTCAATTTATCAGTCCCTTTCAGTTGGGATATTTATAGATAACCTCACAAGATAAGTTCTATTTAGCTAACATTGTGCTCCAAATTTTTTAACATTCATAGATTTGTCATTTGTACATATAAAAATAACTTCTTATTTTTTTTACATGCATATGTATAATTCATACTTAAAGGAAGATGAAAATGAGGTTAGGGTTCACAAAGAGAATTGTGCAGATCAGTATGCTCCTCTCTCACAGTATACTCCTCTCTCAGCCCCAGTGGGCATGTTGGATCAGATGAGAAAGATGTTTTACTGGAATTGACCATCCGTATAAGAAGCTTGAAAGTTAACAGACAAGGGTTTCCAGTGTCAGCCAGCTCATGTGATAGTCCAACTGATACTAAAGTAAAAATGCAGATAGTAGGTGAAAGAGTTATCAAACGGTAAAAGACAACACACAAGTCTTCTATTGCACAGCTCAGTTCTCTGGGGGGAAGAATGCAGCTTCCTGCACAGGAAAAGAAGTTCTAAATAGAACAAGATGCTTCCTCCCCCAAAACACTGACATTTTCTTACAAGCACTGGTAGTGAGGAAATATACTTAAAGTAGCAGAGGCTTTGAACATTAAAGGGCAGAAAGCTCAAAATGCTCAGACTTCTTGCTTTTATCCCATTCTTGCCAAAGAATTGAATTTGACTTTTAATTACAACTCAATTCCTTCATTCTCACCAAAAAAAAGATCTGTAGGAGATTTACACCAACCAAAGGAAAATCTACACATAATCAGTTGAAAAGTAACAAAAACTAGGATACGATTTTTTAACTGACCTTCGTTTTTCACTCATCATTTATTAAGAGACCAATATATATGTTTCCAGAACTGTTTTGGGTCCTAATCCGAGTTGAATGCAACATGTCTCTGCTCTCCATGAACTCATGAACTAGAACAAGAGATGAGGACATAAAAACAACAACAAGGAATACAGTGAGTTCTATGGTAAAGATTTGCACAAAGTTCTCTATACATCTGTGTGTCTATATTTATTTTGATCATTGGTTACATACAAATAGATGTAGCAAGGCTTTCCATTTAACAAGAGCATTTTGGGCTACATTTAGCAATTAGTCATCTGGACATATAGCATGGGCAGAAGAATATGAATAAAGCATCTCCTTTGACAGTCTGAAATGATTAAAAATTGGACTGAGAATAAGATAACGTAGTAGTCTGAGTGAGGACGAGGAATAAAATAAGATTTAAGTCAGAAAACAACACCAAAGAGATAATTAAGATAAAAACTCAGTTTTTTAATTAATCAGAGGTAATTTAATCATTTTCTCAATTAGAGGATTTTCTTGATTTTTCTTCTTAGTCCCAGTTCCCCTCAGATTGTGCTAATCTAGCAAGCAACATGATTAAAAGAATAATACATTGCCTTATGGTAAAATGAACTGCACTTTTATATTGATTCTGATTTTGCCCCAGGCTACAATCAGGCTATCCTAAGTATTTTCTGTAAGAGTTATTGATGGAACAATGCCTGTTTTGAGCCACCATACTTTCCAAGTAGATACTACTTATTATTTGTCATTGTTAGAGGCTCTGGTAAAAGCTTAATTGTTCCAGAGTTTCTATTTAGGGTGATTGAAAAGTTTTGGTAATGGACTGTGGTTGTGGATATCACTGCACACAGTGTACTAGGAATTGGTTAAAATGGGAAATTTTAGTTTGCATATATTAACGAGAATTTTAAAAATAATATAACTCTAAATGCTTACATTAAAAAAGAAGAAATATCTCAAATAAGAGTCCTAACTTCAAAACTGGAGGATCTAGAAAAGGGAAGAGCAAAACAAATCCAAAATGAGCAGAAGGATAGAAATAGCAAAGATTGGAGAGGAAATAAATTAAATAGAAGCTAAATAAACAATACCAATAGTTGTTTCTTTGAAAAGCTCAATAAAAATCGACAAACTGAACAAGAAAACTAAAATCAGAAATGAAAAGGGGGACATTACTACCAGCCACATAGAAATGACCATAACAATATACTATGAACAAATGTTTGTCAACAAATTCAATAACCTAGATGAAATGGATGAATTTCTGGAAATGCATATACTATCTACACAGAATCACCTACACTGACCCAAGAAGAAACAAAAGATCTCAACAAAACAAAAACTAGTCAAGAGATTGAATCAGTAATCATAAAGTTTCAATAAGAAAAGCCCAGGCCCAGATGGCTTCACAGGGGAATTTTACTGAACACCCCAAGAAGAATTAACACCAATCCTGCTCAAATTCTTCAATAAAATTGAAGAGGAGGGAACACTACCTAACTCATTTTATGAAGCCAAAATCACCCTCATACCAAAGCCAGATAAAGATACCACAAGAAAAGAAAATTAGAGGTCAATATCCCTTATGCACATAGATACAAAAATCCTCAACAAAAAAACAGCAAACCAAATCCAATAGCACATTAAATGAATTATACACCATGATCAAGCAGGATTTATCCCAGGTATGCAAGGGTGGTCAACATGAGAAAATCAATTAATGTAATACACTGCATTAACAGAATGAAGGGAAAAACAACGTGATCAATTGATGCAGAAAAGGCATTTGACAAAATGCAGCACTCCTTCTTGATAAAAAAGCACTTAGAAAACTAGAAATAGAAGTAAACTTTCTCAACATGATAAAGGGCATAAATGAAAAAACCCATATATTCAATGGTGAATGACTGAACACTTTCGCTGTAAGGTCCAGGGACAAGACAAGAGTGTCCACTGTCACCACTGTTATTCAACATTTTATTGGAAGTTCTTACTAGAGGAATTAAGCAACAGGAAGAAATAAAGGGCACCATAACTGGAAAGGAAGAAGTGAAATTATATACAGAAAATCCTGAAAAATCCACAACAAAGCTCCTACAACTAATGAATTCAGCAAAGTGGCAGAGTACAAGATCAACAAGCAAAATTCAATAGTGTTTCTATATACTGGTAATGAATAGTCCGAAGAAATAAAAAACATTCCATTTACATTAGCAACTAAAAGAAAAGAAGCAAATACATAGGTCTAAAACTAAGGATGTAAAGGACTTGTACACAGAAAACTGCAAAACATGGTTAAAAGAAGCCAAAGAAGGCCTAAGTAAATGGAGAGACAGTCTGTGTTCATGAACTGAAAGACTAAATATTGCTAAGATGTCAGTTCTATCCCAAGCAATTTACAGATTCGATGCAATCCAAACAAAATTCCACATGACCTGGTAATCCCACTTTTACCTGTATATCCCAAAGAACTGAAAGCAGGCATTTGAACAGATATTCACAGACTGAAATTTCATAGTTGTTTTATTCTTAACTGCCAAAAGACAGAAGCAACCTAAGTATACAACAACTAATGAATGGATAAAGAAAATGTGCTGTATACATACAATGGAATATTTTTCAGCATTAAAAGGGAATGAAGTTCTGATACATGCAACGACATGGATGAACCTTAGTGATATCATGTTGAGTGAAATAAGCCAGACATAAAGGGACAAATGTTGTATTATCTCACCGATATGAAATAATTAGAATAAGCACATTCTTAGATTCAGAAATAGTATATAAGTTATCAGGGGCTGAGGTGGAGGTAGGGGATAGGGAGTTAATGGATAAATAGTACAGAGTTTAATTAAGAGCACTGAATGATATATTTGAATGTGGTTAAAAGAGGAAATTTTAGGTTATATCTATGTTACTATGTTAAAAATTATACAAAAACATAGGACTGTACAACCCAAACTGTTAACCCTAATGTAAACCATGGGAGATAGTTAATTGCACAATTATAAAAATATTCTTTCATCAGTTATAACAAATGTATCATATTAATGCAAGGTTTTAATAATATAATAATAAGGTGGTATATAGGACCTCTGTATTTTCCACATGATTTTTCTGTAAACATACAACTTCTTTAATTCAAAACAAGGCAACAAACCAAATATAGGATGATACAACACAAAGGGTGAACCCTAATGTAAATTGTGGACTATAGTTAATAATAATTATAATAGTATTGGTTAAATAAGTTGTAACAACGGTACCACACTGATGCAAAATATTCATAATCGGGGCAATTGCTTATATTTAAGGGAGGGGACTGGTGGACATTATATAGGAACTCTTTACTTTCCACATGATTTTTCCACAATCTCTAACGTGCTATTAAAAAAATAATTAAAAACAAGAGTGTTGAAGGAAGATGTTGTGAGGAGTAAAGGTTAAAAAGAAGTTGATTATTAAGCTGCTATTGTACTCAACTCTGTAATGAATTAATATATTAGCTCTGAATAGACATTCTTCTGAGCTCTAAAAAGTCTCTTCTTATGTTTTGCTGGGGCCCTTCCTCACAAACAAAAGTGGAGCCCAGGTCTTGCACAGAAACATCTCTTCAGAGCCAGGTATCTGGAAAGTAAAATAATCTGAGACAAGACCAAAGTTTCAGAGGACTAGCAGCACGTGCTTTCATGCTTTTCCCCAGAGCTCAGTTGCTTTGCTCACAGTCATTCCCAAGCCTTGCGTATTATTTCCAATGCGTGAATACAAGTCAGGTTAGTAGTCTTTGTGTTTATAGGGTAACTGCACTAAGACAGCTGTCTGGGAGCACGTGGTGTGCAAAAAAAACTAAGAAAATCTGCCTGACTTCAGCTCCTATCAGGGTTTTCTATCTCTAGGGCCTTGGGCCAGTTTGCTACCCCAGCCACGCCTTGGTGTCTTGCCCTCAGTTGGACTCTGATCAAATTCATACCACTGCCCAAACCTTTGGTTTCTGCCTGAGGGATTTCCTCTTGATACTGAGATGCAAGAAACAGCAGATCCATGCAAACCCGCTACACATTAGCCACATGGAAGTGTAGGAGCATAGTGCCCCTGGCATGAACCAATATGAGATGGGGCAGTCAGATAAATTATTTTTCCTTCCCCTACCTGGCAAGGCAGCCTGCAAATCAGTCATTTATATGTCTTCTGAGAAAACTGTTCCAAGGGAGTGCTCTGAAAGCAATTGATGGCCAGCTTGATAATGAAGCCTTTAAGTTCTATCCCTTCTCTGTTTCACTATCTTTCCCCCTTCGTTCCTTTTCCCAATGCTGGGATTGCAGGCCCTTACAAGCCTTTGCTGCAGGCTCTGTATTTTTGGGTGGCCTGAGCAAGGCATGAAGGGAAGAGAAAAGCAATTCATTCTTCAATTAGTTGGCTTTATAAGAAAACAAGGAGATCATTTAATTATTGGTTTCAGATATATGCGGAATTTTCTACTTAATCTTATAAAAGTACCAGAAGGATGTGCTGGCCCTTTGAAGTGTCGTCTTGGCTATTATGAACTGCAATCCCTCGAATTCCCTTTCCAGTATGTTTCTAGTTAGCGTGTGCTGTAAGGGCTATTCTCTCTTGAGTGTTGGAGGATGGAAGGGAGGCAGCAGCCATTCTGTAGCATATACACACCTTCTCCCGGTTTTTCAATCAAGCACTAAACTAGGCTCTAATCACGGGATTTCACAGATGTAATTAAAGTCCCAAATCAGTAGACTTTAAATTAATCAAAAGAGATATTATCTTGGGTGGTCAGGACTTAATCTGTTGGAATTCCTTTTTATCAAAGAGGGTCCAAGCCTTCCCTGAGCTAAGAGACTCTAAACAGAAGCTCTGTCTGCAGTAGTTGTTCCTTCCCCCTCGATCTTCTTTCCTTGACTTCTCCTTGACTGCTGCCTGTGAACAAGAAGTTTCAGCTTGTACCCTTGGGGTTCCAACCTGCTTATTATCTTTCTTTTTACTGCTTTCCTTCCAGACTTCCAGTTTGCATTGCATTACCAATTCCTTATTAAAATCCATATGTATACATATGTGTGTGTAAACATGATAAGGTATATACACATATAAAATAACAATAGTGATCTATCATAAAAAGTTAATCTTTTGGTTGACAGGTTGATCAGACATACTAACTTAAAGACAAAGAATTAGAAGCCACCTAGCGTATCACATGTGCTCCCAAGGTACCAGTGAGTGCACTCTCTTAACATTTTAGTAATCAAAATAAACTCAAAATTGAGAGAGGAATCTTAATGCTCACTTTTAAAGGTGGACAAATGTCCAAAAGAAGTAATTTTAATGTAGAAGTATTTATAGACATTATGAAATGTGTTTGAAGCATATTTTAATATCCTAGTTAGTAAGTGCCCATAGATCATGTGGAAAGAGTTAGGCTAAGAGTTGCAGCTAGAAAATCTTGAGAGAACTCTCAGAGAGTATGTGATACTGAAAGGAGACTCACTTCATGACTTTTCCTGCAACCTATCCTGGCAAAATAAAATTTTCCAACTGTATCAGTTTTTTATTGCTGCTATAACAAACTTAATGGCTTAAAATGACACAAATGCACTATCTCACAGTTCTGTGGGTCAGAATTCTGACATTAGTCTCACTGGGCTAAAATCAAGGTGTCAACAAGGCAGCATTCCTTCTAGAGACCTTGGTGTTGTTGGGGATGAAGCATGTCCCCACAAAAGACATGTTCAATTCCTTATTGCAGTCCTGTGGGTGTGCGCCCATTTGTAAAGAGGACCTTTGAAAATGTTATTATTAGTTAAGGTATAGACCAATTTGCACATAGGATCTTTGAAGATCCTATTTAGATCAGGCAATATTAAACCAGGGTGGACCTTAATCCATATGACTGGAGTCCTTATAAGGCAGAGGAAATTAGGGCACAGTCAGTCAGAAGAAGCCAGACAATGAAGGAGATGGCCATGTGATGGAGGCAGAGATGCAAGCTAAGGAACCCTGAGGATTGCAACAAGCCAGCACCAGGACTCTAGACTTCAGAAGAAAGCATGGACTGGCAAGACTTTGGTTTTGAACTTCTAGCATCCCAAACTGCAAGGCATAATTTCCTATTGCTTAAGCAGCCAGGGTGTGGTATTTGTCTTAGCAGCCCTGGCAAACTAAGAAGGGAGGAGAACCCATTTCCTTGCATTTTCTGTCTGCTAAAGGTCCCCTACATTCTGTGGCTCCTGGGTTCCTCTTCCATGCCAATACCAGCAATAGAAGGCCATGTCCTTCTCACATTGCAAGTGCTCTGACCTCTTCTGCCTCACTCTTTCACTTTCAGGGACCCTTATAATTACATTGGGCCTACCCAGATAGTCCAAAATAATCTATTTTAAAATCAGCTGATAAAACTTAATTCCATCTGAAATCTTAATTCCTCTTTGCCATGCAACCTAATACAGGTTTTAGGAATTAAGGCCAGCCATCTATGGGGGGTCGTTGCTCTGTCTACTATAAAACTGATTTTAAAATTCAAGATTCCCAACTTATTTTACCCTGTGTCCAAGTGGGCCCTTCCAACCCATTGTCCACTATCCCCACAGAGAAGTTTCTGAAAGTAAGATTGTTCATGTGACTTCCCTTCTTATAATTAGTCTGTGGAGCTACAATGCCCTCGCGACATTAGCCACACTTCTTAGCATAGCAGGGCAGGCCTCCTCCTGATCTGGCTCTTGCCCGGGGCTCAGCCTCAATTCTCACCATGCCCTTTACATCTTCTCTTAAACATCAAGCCATTTGCACTTTGAAAAATGTGCAGAATCTGCTGTACCTTTGTACATGCTATTGTTGCCATTTTTGTTGTTGTTTTAGTGAAACTTCCTGCCCCCTCCACCTCACCATTCACCTGGCTATCATGTACCCATTAGTCAACAAACACTCTTTCAGAAAGGTGCCCCTTCCTTCGAAAGCCCTTCCCAGTCCACTGTCTCACTCTCCCTCCAAAAGAAAAACCTGAGTTGGATGCCCAAACAATTAGTTACATATGCACTTTATTTTTTTCTCTTTCATAGCAAACCACCTTCTGTTTTGCAATTTTATAGCATTTATCACTTTCTCTTACTTAACTATGAATTTCTTAAGGATTGGAATACTTTGTAATTGATATTTGAATGCTTAGCATCTAATCCAGTGCCTGCCTTCTAGTACAGCATTTTCAGCCTACAGATTGCTACCCATTTGAGGGTCATGGAACTAGATTGTGTTTGTCCATCATTTGTTTTCATTTTTTAAAACATATTCTTATTACAGAAGTTGTGAACTTACAAAACAATGATACCCATGTGTAGAATTCCTATACACCCCTTCAACAACACACCACACTGCGGTGGAACATTTGTTACAGATTGTGAGATAATGTCATCAGACTATAACCACCAACCATGGTCCATAGTGTATTTTTAGCACACTTTTTCCATAGCTCCCTCACTCCCATTATCAAAACAGTACATCTTTGCCATTGATGCAAGAATATTACGGTATTGCTGTTAACTGCAGTACATAGGTAACACCAGTTGTATTTTTCCCATGCTTCTCCACATTCCCACCACCCTCCAATAGTGATGTATATCCACTGTAGCTCACAGAAGGACACTCCTGCACCTCTGCCATCAACCACAATTCTCACCCACCTCTGGATTCATTGTATTATTCAGTTCCTAGATTATTCTCTATTACATTCCTAGACTACCCTTTTCAGCCAAAATTCCACTTATAAATCAGCACCCCACTCTGACTGGTGGACCACAGTGACGTTTTGGGTCTCCTGGAATTAATGTCACTTCTGAGCCAGTGTCTAATAATCCCCCAAATGTCTGCTCATTTCCTTTCCCCCAATGCACAGTTACTCCTGTAAAAGGCCTTAGGTCTCCTTGGGGAAAACTGGGAGGAAGATTAATAGTATAAATTTTTGGCAGTGTAACAGGATCCTCCCCCAAGGGGCTTCACCCTCTCCTCATTCAAAGGGCTCTGGATCTGTAAACTGTCTCAAGTCTGGGAATTGATTAAGGGGACCTTGATTCTCTGTCTGTAATTCAAGTTAGGGTTTTGTTTACTTGACCTAGAACTCTTCAGCTTATGCAGATCAAGTAGGAAGATTTTGACAATCCTATTATTATTTTTAAATATATTTTTATGACAGAAGTTGTAAACGTACAAAACAATCATGCACATGTGCAGAATTCCCAAACAGCACCCCTCTATCAACACACCACACCATGGTGGAATATTTGCTACAGACTATGAGATAATATCATCTGATTATTACCAGATCCATAGAGAACATTTGGCACACATTTTCCATATTCCTGCATTATCAACACAGTACATTTTCAGCATAGATGCAAGAATATTACATTATTACTGTTATCCACAGTCCATAGGTCACTCCAGTTGTATTTTTCCCATGCTTCTCCACATTCCCACCACCCTGCAATATTGATGTACATCTGCTTTAGCTCACACAGGACACTCTTGCATCTGCACCATCAACCACAATTCTCATCTACCTCTGGGTTTACTGTGCTATTCAGTCCCTAGATTGTTCTCTAGCTTTCCGTCAATTGGCATTTGCATCCCTAGACTACCATTTTCAGCCACATCCCCATTTATAAACCAGCTGTTACTCACTATAATGTGTTACTACCAACTGTGTACATTACCACACTTTTACAGTAAAGCTAATAAAAACTTCTACATACATTAAATATCAGTATTCCATCTCTGTCCTCCTCTTAGTTCCTTTAAGAATCCACCACCTACCACCAGGTGTTGAAGATATGTTCCCAAATTTTCTTCTAGAAGCTTTATGGTTCTTGCTTCTATATTTAGGTTTTTTATTCATTTTAAGTTCATTTTTGTCTAGGGTGTGAGATGGGGTCCTCTTTCCTTATTTTACCACAGATATCCAGTTTTCTCAGCACCGTTTGTTGAATGGACTGTTCTGCCTGAGATGAGTGGGTTTGACAGGCTAGTTAAAAATCCCTTGACCATAGATGTGAGGGCCTGTTTCTGAACCATCAGTTCAGATGGTTCCATTGGTCTATGTGTCTTTATGCCAGTACCATGCTGTTTTTACCACTGTAGCAAGGCAATAGACTTAATGTCCGGAAATGAGAGTGTTCCAACTTCGCTTTTCCTTTTTAAGATGATTCTGGCTATTCAGGACCTCTTACCTTCCAAATAAATTTGGTAACCATGTTTACCATTTATTTTTAAAATGCTGGTGGAATTTTTATAGGGATTGCATTGAATCTGCATATCAATTGGAGTAGAATTGACATCTTAATGATGTTTAGTCTTTCAATCCATGAGCATGGAATGTTCTTCCAATTATTTAGGTCTTTTTAAAATTTCTTTTTCCAATGAGTTGTATTTTCTGAATACAAGTGCTTTACATTGTTGGTTAAGTTTATTCCTGAACATTTGGATTTTATGTGTCATATTTTATTTTCACCACTCTTTTGACACTTTTAGTTACTTCTATTGATATAATCTTCATTTCCAGACTCTCTTCCAGGCTTTTTTCCTGTCTTTTCTTTTCAGGCTGTAGCACATCCTTTAGTATTTCCTGTAAAGCAGGTCTCTTGGTTACAAACTTTCTCAGTTTCTGTTTATCTGTGAATATTCTAAACTCACCCTCATTTTTGAAAGACAATCTTGTTGGATATAAGATCCTTGGCTGGAAGTTTTTCTCTTGCAGAATCTTAAATATATCATTCAACTGTCTTCTTGCCTCCATAGTTTCTGGTAAGAAATCAGCACTCAAACTTATTGGGTATCCCTTATGTGTTATGCATTGCTTTTCTCTTGCTGCTCTCAAAATTCTCTCCTTGTCTTTGGAACTTGATGTTCTGATTAGGATGTGTCTTGGAGTTGGCCTATTTGGATTTTTTTGGACTGGAGTATGTCGTGCTTCTTGGACATGGATATCTATGTCCTTCAATAGGTTTGGGAAATTTTCTACCATTATTTCTTCAAATATTCCTTCTGCCCCTTTTTTCTTCTCTTCTCCTTCTGGGACACCCATGAATGTATGTTTGCACATCTCTTACTGTCCTTTCCCTAAGACCTTGTTCAAGTTTTCCAATCTTTGATTCATCTGTTCTTTTGTATGCTCACTTTCAGAGGTCATTTCTTGATGCTCACTACTCCTTTCTTCTGCTTCCTCAAATATGCTATTATATGATTACAAGGTATTTTTAATTTCATTTATTGCACCTTTCATCCCCATAAGATCTCCTATTTTTCTATGTATGCTTTCAAATTCTTCTTTGTACTCATCCAATGTCTTCTTAATATCCTTAATTTCTTTAGTCATCTCATTGAATTTATTAAGGAGATATGTTTGAACATCTATGATTAGTTGTCTCAACTCCTTTATGTCATCTGGAGGCTTATCTTTTTGCCTTAACTGGGCCCTATCTTCCTGTTTCTTGGTGTGGATTGTAATTTTTCGTTGGTGTCTTGGCATCTGGCTTACTAGAGTATTTATTCTGGGTGCAGTTTTTCTCTTTAGTTTAGGGCTTCCTGCTGGTTGTGTAATAGGAGTCAAGGATATAGTTGGTACTGTAAGCTGTGTGGTCTCAAGCTACCCTCATTGCCACAAGGACCAATGAAGTGTCTCCCAACTTTTTCCTTTGCCCTCAGGGGTAGGGACAGAGCCACAGCTGTGTTGAATAATCCAACTCATGTAGGCATAGACTGTAGTTGCCCAGAGACTGATGAAGCACCACACCCTTTTCTCCCCTGCCTGGGGTGGCGATGAAGCTGCAGGTGCCAGCAGCAATCTATGCGGTGCAGGTCCAAGATGACCACAGTTGCCCCATAGACTTCCGATTTTTCAGTCTGTGCCAGCTAAATGTACATGCAGTTACCTGGATCGGCTGGTACAGGGTCAGCTAGCTTCCTCCCTGCTAGAGTTGGGGCTGAAGCATAGGCTAGGGCTGCAGGCCAATCTGGGTGAAAGAAATTGAAAACTTTAGCTGTTCTTAGAGTTATGCTTTAGGCAGCCAAGTTTACTAATCATTAGCTGAAATCAGTGGCCAACTGTCCCTTCCTCCCCTGTTTTAGGGAAATGGAGCTTCCAATTCCTGCCACAGAATAGCTCCTGGGGTGGCTTTCACTGCCAAAGTAGCATGATCACCAGCCTCACTGCATGGCCTGTAATTTCCAGGAGAGGTTGGTGCAGCTCCCCCCAGCTTCCTCCCTGCCCGAGATGGGCTTGGGGCTTAGGCTAGAGTGGCAATCTGATCTAGATGGAAAAAAACCGGTCCCTACCAGCAGTGTGATTTTCAGTCAGCCCGCTTCCGTTCATGTCTGGCGCAGAGTTAAGATGGTGGCTACTGGTCTCTTTCTGACTTAGGTTCAAAGTTTAGCTGTTCTTAGGATTACACTTTAGCCTGCCAAATTTACTAATCAGTAGCTGAAGTTGGTGCCCAACTGTCTCTTTCTCCACCATTTTGGGAAGTGGAGCTTTCAATTCCAGCCATGGAACAGCTCCTATGGCAGCTTGTGCCTCCAGTGGAGGATGGGCACTGGCCTCCGTGGTGTAGAGTGCTCTACTTAGGAATCTTTTCCATAGATGGGCAGTCTCCTCCTTCCATTCTTTTAAGGATGTTTTAGTTTGCACTTCTGGACTCCTGGAGGCCCCCAAAAAAGTGCTTTAGATAGCTCTGGGTGATTGCCAACTGCCCTGTAGCAGGAGCTGATTCTAGGAGTTCTTTACTCTGCTGCCATCTTGCTGATTGTCCTCCATTATTTAGTTTTAATAAACTAGAATAGTATCCAAATTATCAGAGTACAAGGGGTAAGATTATTGTTTTGTGAGAATTTGTTTTGGTCATACAGGTATTTGTTCTTATGTTGTTGCCATATAAAATGTATATATTATAATTACTTATTCAAGGTAAGAAAAGGGTTTGAAAGTCACTAGCTTAGTAATGCTCAATAAATAACTACAGAATGGATGCTGTAGGTACAAATAATTATAACACCTTGCCCCAAAACTATGGACTTCATATCTCTAGAGACCTTTTGGAAACTCCTCTCAGTTACGAGATTGAACCAGAGTTTTCCTGACCTTCCATTTATCTGAATATCTGCATCAAGCCTAAGAGGAGAGTTTCCTGGATGGTAGATGCACACATATCCTCTTCAATGGATGCATATTCATGTGAACCAACAATATCTGGGAAAACTCTTTTTTGGACCTCTGAAATTGATTTATTTTCCAAGAGGTTTTTGTAAAGAGCATTCTGCCTTGTATGTGAGCCTGCAGAATGACACAGTGCCATTACCTTAGCACTGAGGGCTGCTGCTGAAGTGGCAGAGGCTACAGACAGCCTACGGGACTGGGGATGGAAGCCAGTCCTTTTCACCCATCCTGATACCCAAGCTGTGAGGTTCCCTTGTCCATATCACAGATTAAGGAATTAAAAACATAAATTTAAAAACTAGGAGGCCATATCAGTATTGTTAGGGACAGGCTTCAATTGGAATAGTAGGAAGAATCTTTGAATCATGTATTTGTTTCTTTAATCAAGTCTGAACAAATGTCTACTACTGTGTCTAACTTTGTTTTCATTTATTTATCTGTCAGTTTTCAAAAGAGGACTTGGGGTGGCATAACCTTTTGGGGGACTTGATGTGAAGACAGAGGAAAAAAATAAGAAAATAATTGTTTAGTAATTTAAAAAAGAAAAAAAAGTGTTCCTATTTGATAATCCAGAGAAAGTAGACTCTATGGATCCCTTGCTTTATCATTTTCATGGAGTTTTAAGGGACAAATGGGAAGAGAAGGGATTAATATGAATGAAATTTATTGACTTGCAAAAACCTCTGGGAAAGAAAACTGCCATTGATGGTCCAAAGATGGTCATTCTGTACCTGGGTAGAACTATTTCCTGTTAACCTCCCTCCGTTTAAGGGATAAAGGCTGGGTCTGTATCAGATACAATCACTTTCTACTTCTGAACTAGAAATACAATCCAAGAGAACTTGTAACTCTAAGAACAAAGGAGAACTTTTCCTCTCACACCTATGCTTAAAAAAAATGAAGTATGTTTAAAATTACATTTTTCCTCCTGGGTTAAGAGCGGCTGCTACAAAGTGACTTTGTATTTGGTAGGGTGGCTCAGCAAGGAAGTCGCGGGAGGTGACTTACGAAAATGGAGGAATGAAGGATGACAGTAGAATAACTAAAGGATGGAGGAAATGATGAGGGCGGAAAGGTAGGAGGCAAGCTGGTTCTCAAACTTTAAACTAGTTTGGACATTTTGGCTGCAAAATTAATTTATAGTGAAAAGCATAGAAAGAAAATAAAATGAGAACAAGGAAAAGAATGTTGGGAACTAAGCAAGAACCACTAAAGTTTGATGACCGGCACTCGCAAATGAAAAGCAGGTGTTTCTCTCTTAATATACTCATGTGAAGATGCTGGATTTCCACAGGGAAAGGAAAGGCGGGCTTCAATTACAGCTAAGCTATACCTATATCCCATTGGATGTATGCATTTTCTACTTTTGTTTTTGAAGATATCCAGACATCTGTGAAGTATTTGAGCCAATTTTGCTCCCCAAATGATTTTTCTTTGATATAAGATCTCTAAAACCCAGAAAACTATGCATTATTGTACTGTTAACTTATATATGTTAAAAATATTTAGAAGCTAGCCCTTTACCTTGAGAAGTAGACTGAAATTTATTCTTTTGTATTTTAATAAAAAATGTAAATATCGAGAAAGGCCAAAAGGAAGGTATCTATAATTCTGAAGGTTATTAAGTTTTCAATGTTAAAAATTGTGGTCCAGTGTCATGGGAAGAATGAACTTGGAAATGGTTCTGCTTTTGTACACCAGCACAAAATTAGTTAAGAATTATTTTCTTAATTGTATAATATTATGATCTAGTACAATCTATTTATATTACTCTTTACCTGGTGAATAATAGAGCTTGAGAACTGATTCCAATATTGTAAATATCATTACATATTAAGTTCTCTTTTATATATAAGAAATGGAAACGTAATTTCTCTTCAAAGACTTTACAAGTCTGTAGAGTGATTATATACAATTTTTATGCTTATCTATTTATCTAGGTAGCTACCTTCTGGTAAAAATCTAAAACTATGTGGGTTTGTTTAATGCTGCTTCATCTCTAAATAAAAATTTGCATTTTGTAACTTTATATGGTAGATGACGGATGTTGGTTCCCCTTCTGAGATGCAGCACTAGTATGAGAAACTGCCACTTTTCATCAGAACATTCAGCTGCATTCAGAGGAGAAATCTAATTAGCCAGGCCCCCCGTGGCCAGAGCTGCTGTAAGGTCCAGAGCCTCTTCCTGGCAAGGTGCTGAATGAAAGGAGTCAGAGATGAAGGCACAGCTGGGAAAGGTTAGCTCTGTCTGTGAGAGTCTTCTCAGAGCCAGCAGAGCCCTGCTGAAGAGAGGGTTGATGGAAGCATGTCATAGAGCTTCGAGGGGCAGTGGGGTCACGTATGTGGGACAGATCACATAGCACCTGTGACAGCATCGGTTTGCCAGCCCCATATTAAAATATGCAACTCTTATTTCTCCTCACTCTTTCACTTGGAAAGAGAAAGAATGAAACAATTGTACTTTTTTTCTGGCTGAACATTAGACGATAATATCGTTGAGAAATACATATATGCAATATGCATTTATTCACATAGTTAACACACTGAGTCATTGTGTAAAGGTGCAGGAAATCAAAGGTGGAACACTTTCTCTCAAGATTAAAATTTTATGGCTCAGAAGGGGATACGGAATAATGAAATAAAGCACTTTTTAATTTCTTTTCCAAAGGCTTTATTTCTTCTGAAATGTATGTATGTGTATAATGTTTATATATAGATGCATTTTATAGTATATGATATATATTTAATACATACACATTTTTGTGCATGCGTGTGTTGTGTGTGTGTGTGTGTGTGTGTGTGGAGAAGTGGCCATTTTTAAGTTTCACGTTTTCTTTTAGCTGATGAGCTTCCACCTTCGTTCCTATTTGATAGCAGTTTCCTAGGTATGACATCTTATTGAAAGGCAATGGTCTGCCTCCCACCACTGATGCCAGAAGGGCAAAAACTTCTCTTGCTCTGTCCCTGGCAGGCAGCACATGCGCACATTACTTGAGATCAGCTAATCAGATGACCCAATCCAGGCTTTTGTCTCTCAAGTGAATGTCACAAAGAATGAAGGGACAATTAGAATCCCTTTAAGGCAGCAGCAGAGCCCATGGTCTAGAGCTACAGAAGACCTGGCCTGACTGTTTCTGCTAAAAGATAGCTGTTGTGCTCCAGGTTTTGGGGCTCTATGGAGCTGCTGCCAACTCGGGCTCCCAGTGATTCTATGGCCCTGGTTATCTTCCCAACAGTTGATAATTTTTTGCTTAAGAGAGTCACAGTCGGGGTCTCTTATTTTTAATGATGCAAATGCTGAAAAGAGAGTCAATCTTGTTATCTAAGATCTTATCTCTCAAAATGAATTCTTAAAACTATCACATTGGTAGTTTTATGTAAAATGAGCTAAAGTAAACAATAATTTATCTACCCCTACACATATTCTCCTCAAATAATAAGAACATAATAAGACAAGGTTTGTGGTTTTGAAATTAAGAGGAAGTTGAAATTTGGCTCTTCTTACCTCTGGACCCTTGAAATCCACTATAATATTTGATCTTTTAATAATTAATACCTCAAATGTTCTCAAACTTTTAAATGATATTGTAATATTAACATATTTTATAAATTATGTAAAGGAAAGTTAATTTATTATCAGTCTGATATTTTTCACTTACAAGGCCATTCCAACTACTTTCAAGATAATGTGACATGTACATACTGAAATGTAGGTGTTTATCAGCACTCATCACTAAAACCACCAAAAATTATTATACTCCCCCAATAAAATAGATAGACCTAATCTAGCTTTACAAATCATTTTTATTTTTAAAGTTATGAGATACATAAAGCTACTTGTTATAATTTTTTAAAATAGAATTCTTGTTTTATAAGTGCTTTTAGAAATTTTCAGCTTATTTTGTAGTAGGATTTTAAAAATGGCTTTTATGGATATAATTTAGAAAGAACACAGTAAAATAATTCAAGTTTTTCTAGCCAGGGTTCTTGGTCAATAATCCTATATAAATTAAAATAAAATTATTAAAAAGACTTGTCCAGTCAACAGAATAAAAAAAGCACTTTTTATAAGTGAACAGCTATAAACCCCCTTGTATGCTGAGATAACCTCTTTACAGGTTCATTTGTGAAAAGATGATGAAACTCAAGATGCTATTAAAGTATTAGCTAACTTCCAGTAAAATCCATAACTAGTTAGCTTTGGGATACCCTTAACAATAGTTATTTTGTTTTAAAATACACTATTAAGACTCTCTGGTTTTATTGAAAGTCATTTTTTGGGAATGCCTCCTTATTATTTAGAATATGGTAAGACAATGGCATCTCTGAAGAAAAGTTTCAATGAAACATTCCAAATAGTAGGAATGAACACATTTAACAAGTTTGACAGGAGCTGGAATCAGAAATATATAATATTACTCTCTCCTTTTCTGTTTCTACCAGCTTCAAAGGAGAAGAAAATGGATGTAGTATAGAATATGCACAACTTAAATTAGGTGACATTCTGTAGGGAATATCAAACAATTGCCTTTGCTGGTAAAAATACAAGCAACATAAAAGCTAAATGGGAAATACTAATGGATAAACAACCATGTATTACTACAATTTCATCTGCCAATGATGTATAAAGTAACTACTTACAGACACCATAAAATCACACATTCTCTAAAAGATCTTTTTTTAAAAAGAAGTTTAAAAAGATGCAAAGTAGACATTAAAGTTCTTCAAAAGAAACAAACAAAAACATATCACACTCTCAAAGTATAATGGTCAACACTTGGAAAAATGCATCATTTCTCCTTGCTGCTATGACCTACAAACTTTCTAGCTGTAGGATGTTGAGGTATGAAAGGACTCTATTCTACTTGCTTGGCCCAAAACACACTGAATAAGGCCAACAACATGTACCTGCATACAAGCAGATAATTTTTTAAATTAATAAATTACTTATTACTTATTACTAAGTAATTTATTTTGAAAATGTCTTAAGTATCTTATCTCTTACACTTATCTCTAACTTTGTATTTTAGGGAAGACCTAGATAAAATAAAATATTAATGTGCGTTTATCTGCAATATATTTACTTGCTTTCTTTTGTTGTTTTATTTTAAATATAATAAACTTTATTTTTAAAGAGGTTTTAGAGCACAGAAAAGTTACATAGAAGACGTGAAGGATTCCCAATTCCCCGCTTCTCTCTCCCAGATCATCCCCTATTTTTTAAAATATAGCAGTACAATTTATTGTGATGTATTTATAAAAGCCACTCATTAAAAATGCACATTTAAATAATGAGTCACTTGTGGTAAGGACTAACCTACCTACAGTAATAATCTAAAAAATAAAACCATCATTGTGACATTTATTAGTACTTCACACATCTAACAAATATTCAAGGAGGCAACTACCATTGTTATAATTTCTTTAAAGCCAAAAACTTAAGCACAAATCAGAATTTAGAGAACCTTCAGAATGTTCACATTTGCATGCGTTTTTGGCTGAACTTTCAAAGATTCCACAAAAAACAAAACCACAACTGTGAATCAAAATGAATATTAAAAACATTTGGGAAGCAGATGTGGCTCAAGCAATTGAGCTCCCACCTTCCACATGGGAGGTCCCAGGTTCAGTGCCCAGTGCCTCCTAAAGATGAGCAAGACAGCGAGCTGACTCAACAGGCAGGTGCAGTGAGCTAACGCAATAAAATGACGCAACAAGTGACGCAAGGAAAACACAATGAGAAACACAACAAAGCTGGGAGCGGAGGTGGCTCAGGCGACCAGGCGTCTCCCTCCCACATTGGAAGTCCCGGATTTGGTTCCTGAAAAGAAGACCAGCACACAACAAGCAGACAGCAAATGCAAACAATTAAGGGCTGGGTAACAATAAATAAAATAAATCTTGAAAAAAAAAAACCTATAGTGATGTGCATTGTGTTTTAAAAAAAAACAAAAACATTTGGGCCTTGTAACAAACTTACTCCACGGAAGCAAGGAAAACAGAGTCAGTAGTAACAGCTGTATATTTCCAGAGGAGAAAGCAATCACGTATTTTCTTTATCATAAAACAAGAGTCAATGAGTCAACATTTTAATAACACTGACCAAGTTATTCACTATTTAAGAGTTTGCATTTCAAGTTGTGTTTTTGAAATATATCCATCCATATATTTGGATTAAATTAAATTTATACATCAAAAATATTTTGCTCAGAATTCTATTCTTAAGTATAAACCATAACTTATCAAAGCATAGTAAAAACACTATACAATAGTGCTACCATTTAGATTTATATGCTTCATCTGAAAAACTTCCAAGCAGATAAATATTGATGGAGAAAATCACACATTTAGTGCCACTCATTTTCCTTTAAAATTAGAATCATGAAATTTCAAATAGATATTTGCTCTTGTGCACAATCCTTCCAAAATTCCAAAGCAAAGTAATTTTGATACTGTCTACTATGCATGTTTCATATCTTTTCCTTACTCCAAAAATAGCATAGACCTAAAGATTGCAGGTTCTATGTTCTTGCAAGCATGAAGAGCAATTGTAAGTCTCATACTTTGCAGCTGGAAGTATAATTGATTCAAAATTGTTTGGTTGTATCTACTAAAGAGATTCTGGGCATATGCTCAAGAAAAAATTCATATACCAAAACATATGTACAAAAATAATCATTAATAGATCAAAGACTGGAAAGCAACCAGAGTGCCTAGCAATAGAAAGTTAAATATATATATATATGTATATATATGGTATATTATGTGCTGGACTTCTACATAATCATTAAAAAAAAGTGGCTGATATATTCACAAACATAGATGGACGGAAGCTAGATGAAGAAGCTAGAAGAGCATATACCTTATGTTTCCATTTGTGTAGAGTTCTAGATCAGGAAAAATTGATCAATGTTAATAGAAGATAGTGTGGTGATAGAAGTCTGGGTAGGTGGAATTGACTGGGAGGGGTATATGGGGACGTTATGATTAGTAGAAATATATTACTTGTTGGTCTGTGTAGTGCTTACATGGATATATGAATGTGTGAAAATTCATCGAGATGTAATATTGAGGTTGATGCATTTTTTATATTTTGCTTTATGCATTTAAAAAACTTTGTATTTTGAAATAATTATAGATTCACAGGCATTTGGAAAGAAATATACAGGGAAGTCCTGTGTGTCCTTTCCCCAGCCTCTTCCAATATTAACATCTTGTAAAACTATATTACAATATCAAAACCAAGAAATTGATATCCGCACAATGCATAGAGCTTGCTCAGATTTCACTGGTTATATGGGCACTTATTTCTATATATAGCCATATGCAATTTTATCACATGTGTAGCCTTGTGTAACCACCAACACAGTTAAGATATTCAACTGTCCCATTACCACAAGACTCCTTTGTGCTACCCTTAATAGCCACATCCCTGTCCTCTGTCCCCTGACCTCTGGCAGTTACTAATAGGATCTCCATGTCTATACTTATATTATGGTACAAAGGTAACATAATGGAACTATGCAGTATGTATCTTATTGAGATTGATTTTTTCACTCAGCATAATTTAATTAAGTTCATCCAAGTTGTTTTATCAATAATTTGTACCTTTTTTATTGTTAAGTAGTATTTCATGGTATGAACAGACCACAGTTTCTTTAACCATTCATCCACTGAAGGACATTTAGATAGTTTTCAGTTTTAAGCTCTTACAAATAAAGCTGCAATAAAAATTCATGTACAAGTTACTGCATGAGAAAAGATCATCATTCCTCTGATATATAAGTGCCTAGGAGTGCAATTTCTGGGTTGTATGGTAAGCCCATGTTTAGTTTTGAAAGGAACTGCCAAAATGTTTTCTAGAATGGCTGTACCATTTTACATTCCCACCAACAATGTATGAGTGACCCAGTTTCTCTGCATCCTCACCAACATTTGGATTTTGGCCATCTTATAGATATGTATTGATATCTCATTGTAATTTTAATGTGCATTTCTCTAAAAACTAAGGATGATAAACATCTTTTCATGTGTTTACTTGCCATTTGTGTATGAGGAACAAAAAAGACATGAGCCACATAGAAAACAAAATAAAGCAAAATTACAACATAAATCCAACTATGTCAATAACATTAAATGAGAATATCTTAAATAATCCAATCAAAAGGCAGGATTTGACAGAGAGGATGAAAAAAATCAAGATCCAACTATATACTGTCTATAAGCGACGCACTTTAGGTTCAAAGATGCAAATAAATTGAATGTATAAGGGTGGTAAAAATATGTCAGGTAAAAAGCAACCACAAGAAAGCTAGAATGACTTTTTATAGTGTCTATACTGATACCAGATAAAATAGACTTTAGGACAAAAACGTTATTAAAGATTAAGATGAACATTTATAATCACAAAAGGGTCAATCCATAAGGAAACTATAAAAATTATAAATGTATGTTCACTGAGTACCAAAGTACATGAAGCAAAAACTGACAAAAATTAAGGGAGAAGTAGACAATTAACAATAGTTGGACACTTCAATACCCCACTCATAATAATGACTATAACAACTAGGAAGAAGATCAGCAAAGAAATAGAAGACTTGAGTGACATTATAAGCCCAGTAGAACTAACAGACATCTATAGAGCACTGCACCAAATAACCAGAGTATGTATTCTTCTCAAGTACACATTGAACATTTTCCAAGGTAGAACACATGCTAAGTCATAAAACAAGTCTCAATAAATTTTAAAAGAAAGAAAAATACACAGTATGTTCTATAACCATAATTGAGTAAAATTAGAAATTAATAATAAAAAGAAATTTGGAAAATTAACATGTGGAAATTAAACACTCTTAAATATCTAATAGCTCAAAGAAGAAATAAAAAATAAGTCACAAAATACTTTGAGATAAATAAAATGAAACCACAACATACCAAAATGTAAGGGATACAATTAAAGATGTGCTTTGAGGGTAATTTATAATTTATATTCTATATGACTAATATATATAAAGACAAAAGAAAGATCTCAAATCAATAAGATAATCTTCCAACTTAAGATACTGGAAAATGAAGAGCAATATAAAGTTAAAGCAGAATAGTGGGAAGTTAGCATTGGACTAATAGGCAGGGCTCAATGCTTTCACAAAAACAGTGGAGAAAGATCCGAAAGCTGTCTGAGTGAACTGATCCTGCTTTTGAGGTCAGCAGACAAGGACAGTGCTACACAACTCCCAGGAGGGTGAGGGACAGAGAGATGGAGAACCTGAAACAACAAACGTTGAGTTACCAAGCCCCCAGTTTGGCTCGGAAGGATTCCTTTCTCCCATGCACAAGACATTAAGCTAGGGTAAAACCCCTGGCTCACTGCAGTGGACTGAGAGGGGAACAGGTATCTTCCTCCCTGTCAGCTGTTTCAAGGGAAAAGGGACAGGGAGTTGGGGTATTTTTCTTCAGTGAAGTAAGCCAGAAGAGCCCACTTTGATCTGTGATCTGGAGATCCAACACAGGAACACAGGGAAAGCTGAGACTGAAATACCTCCATGGAAAGGTGTGCTGACAAGTTCCATCTGCTGGCCAGTCTGGAAATTGCATGGACAAAAACAGTTTTCAATTCTTTCTGTATCCTAACTCCTGGGAGAAAACCTATGCCCCATTGGTGTGTCCCTGGCCTGATTTTGATAACTTAACTTGAGCAATTTTAAAGACTTAGAATAAGTAGAACCAAATATCAAAGAAGAGCTGTGAAAAAAAATAGGCAAGAGAGAGAAATTGGCCATCAAAGTAAATTCACCAATATATTCAGATGCCTAGACATCAGCAAAAAATTACAAGCCATACTAGGAAACAAGAAGTCATGGCCTGGCCAAAGGATCGAACCAAATATCCTGAAGAGTTATGGATTTAAGACAATTGGTTATAATCATACAACTCTCCTCAATAAATTTAAAGAATTGAAAGAAAGTAAGACTAAAGAGATAAAGGATCTTAAGAAGACACTGGGTGAGCATAAAGAACAAGTTGAAAGTCTGCAAAGAAAATTAACAGACCTTATGGGAAACTTGATAAGATTAAGATTAAGTGCCGACCTCTCATAATAAAGCATAGAGGCAAGAAAAAAGTAGTATGATGTATTTAAGGTGCTGAAAGAGAAAATCTGCCAGCCAGGAATTCTGATTTCAGTAAAACTGTCCTTCAAAAAATGGAAGCAAGTTCAAAGTCTTCACAGATAAACAAAAACTGATAGGATATGTTACCAAAAGACAAGAATTACAAGAGATACTAAAAGGGGTGCTGCAGCCTGAAAGGAAAATAAAAGAGAGTGAGGGAATTGGAGAAGAGTATAGAGATGAAGATTTTAGGAGGAGTAAACTAAAGTCTAAGAAGACAGACAATAGAATGATGTGACAACAGAGAGCCAAAGGACAGAATGGATTAAGTAAGTAATGCCTTTACAATAATAACATTAAATGTTAATGGCTTGAACTCCACTATCAAAAGACATAGACTGATAGAATGGATAAAAAAATTTAATGCCCATTCTTGAAGTATCTCAATTCCCTGAACAGCTTGCAAATCAGCTGACTTATGCTTAAATATGTAGTAGATGAATATTTAGCCTGAAAGAATATATTATACAGTTTAAGTTGTATTTGGATGAGAGTTCAATAGCATGCCTTTAGTTGGTAAACCAAGAATATTATGTCTTCGGAGAATGAATGTTAGCAAATAAAATCTAAGCCCTCAAGCTAGGCATCCTAAAGTTTTGTCACAATGAGACTGCGTCAACATAGTAGATAGAATTATAAGGTTCCCTTTGGGCTAACAATCTGAATTAATTTTAGATTGTAAATGTGGAATATTTAGAACTAGAAAGACTGTTACAAGTGATCTACTCCAAACTCTGCATTGTAGAAAGTGCAGAAAGCTTAAGAAATTTTCAGAGAGCCAAAAAATTAGCTAAGGACAATTTCTTGATTCCTGGTTAAATGCTCATTAACCCCACCACCCAAATGAACAGGCAAGTGCTTTAGAAAACCAGGAAAAGTCTTCAAGCTTGTCAGAAACTTTCCTAGGGGCCCATAACCTATAAAATTCATGGCCTAGAGGAATATAGGTCTGCATGAATATTTCCAGTAAAGGCTTGGCATGTGCATAAGTAAACCAGTATAGAATGTAATGCTAACCGTGCATGGGTATCCCTGAACTACATCTAACCAAGCTGCCTCAATTACTTATTTTTCTTTTTTACAGCATCAAGCAACAAGCCATGTTCCTTGGCTGTTGATGTTTTATGAATACTTCCAAGAGTTTGTACCAGCTCTGGTCAATCTAAACCTTAAATGGTGTTGGATTAATATGTTTTAAATTTATTCCTAAGAAATCAAACAATACAGACAGCTGAAATCCTATGTATACCCCTCTTCAGTTTAGTCCCCAGTCTTCCTTCTCTGAATTCACTATAGTAAATTTAATGTTTGTCATTCCCATGCATATATTTATACTTTTACCATGTATTTATTTTGCATAAAAATGTATGTTGTTTTACACTTTTATTCTTATATGTATGGTAACATAATGTCAATATAGTACTTGAACTTGCTATATTTTATTTGACCTAATATTTTTAAGCTCTATGTTTTCTGAAAAACTTTCAAATTCTTTTTTTTCCAAAGACAATCAATATGCTACAATACACTTATTTATCCTGTAGATGAGTATTTAGTATATTGCTGATATTTGCTATTACAAATAATGTTGCAAGG
>PVKH010001262.1:6354-31462 GCA_004027955.1 Chaetophractus vellerosus | reverse complement strand
GATCTGATGTGGCCTCTGGACAGACCTTTGACCTTACATCCTACCAAGCAATGTTCGATACCCAAGGATGACATCTCACAACTAATAGTTCCCTGTAAAACAAAATCTCATGCTGTCCTGATCCACCATCAAGACATCAGTTGGGATCTGACTAATTTACCTCGGGAGGCTAGACCACCCTTCCAGAAATGGATTTGGATGAATGTGGAATCACCAACTCACGGTACCTGAAAGAGTGGCACCTGTTCAAGCTGATTCTGAGTTACCACCGTGACTCAGATATCCAAGTGCCTTCGGTTTCTTGATGGTAAGCATGAACCCTTTTTGTTTCAGGTGCCAAGCAAACAGAATTTTTTTCTGATGGGTTGTATGTAACTGGAACCCTAGGCATGCCAAGGCTGAAGTATTACAATGAGACAAGCAAAAGCACTGATATCTATACCTATGGGCAAGCATTTGGAGAATATGTGAAAGATGAAATTTTTATTCCTACAGTATCCACATGCAAATTTTCTTTCCTTTTAAAACTCAATCCATAAAGATTGCATCACTGGAAAGCTCTATACTGCTTTTCTAGCTGGCTCTGTACGTCCTGTGCTGGGGCCATGTAGGGAGAACTATGAGAATTATATTCCACCTGATTCATTTATTCATGTGGAAGATTATAACTCTTCTAATGAGCTAGCAAAGTATATAAAGTTGAGAAAAACAGCAAGTTATACCTTCGTTAATGTAATTGAGGGATGGATTTCACAGTGAATCTTCCCCAATTTGGGGAAGCATATACATGCTTGGCTTGTGGCCATGTGAAAGGACATCAAGAATACATGTTCATCAATTGTAACAAATATACCACAATGAAGGATATGCTGCTAACGTGGAAATGTTTGGGGGAAAGGGAGTGTGGCATATGGGAATCCCCTATATTTTTTAAGTAACATTTGTGTTTTGTGATTTGATTGCTGTGTTCCTAAATTGACCAGATGTTTAATAAATTTGGAAGACGAGGATGCACATATTAAAGTACCAGGAAAGAATCCCAGAACACTCAGGATTGGGGAATAAAATATGAACTAGAGTGGACTTACTGGTATTCTACTATACACTTATTGTGATTCTAGCAACAGAAGAAAGTATATCATTGATGAGGAAACAGTGGCCACTGGAAGTGCTGAAGGCAGGGAGAGGGAAAAACAGGTGGAAAATGGGGCCACTGTGGGCACTTGGAATTGTCCTGAATGACATTGCGACGACAGATACACGTCATTATATATCCTGCCATAACCTACAGAATTGAGTTGGAGGGAGTGTAAACTACAATGTAAACATGCGTAGTGGCAATGCTCCAAAATGTGTACATCAATTCCACTGAATATACCAAACCAATGAAAGAAGTTGTCTAAATGTGGGGGAAAGTGGGAGGTCTAGGGAGTGGGGCATATTGGAATCCCTTGTATTTTTTCATGCAACATTTTATGTCATCTAAGTCACTTTTAGAAAAAAAAATAAAAATACATTCAAAAAAATACCAAGAAAAAATTTCAGTAAGTAATATAATCTCTAGTTCCAAGTTTGCACAATGCAACAAATGAAGGACATATTATAATTGAATTATGTCCTCTGACTTCAAAGTTGAACAAACTTATAACTGTCCCTATTTGGTCTACTTTATTTTTTAGCTGTTTATCACGTTTGTGGAGCAGAATTATTCATGTAGTAAATGAAAAAGAGATTGAAGCATAACTGTTCTATTCCGGACGTTATTAGATTTCCCATTTCTTTTCATTAAGCTGGCTTGTGAATGCAGCCATTTATTCTCATCACCTTAAGATAAAACGTTCAAGCATTTTTAAAAATCCAATTTACTGAGATTTTTCAGTACCTGAGAAATAATTCAATAATGCTTAAGAAAAACTAAGGCAGTTCTCTTCCTGATTCTGATAAATCTCCTTAAAATAAAACAACTTATCCAAGTAACAAAGAAAAGGGATATCTATAGATACAAATTGCAATTAAGATGAGCACCTCATGTACCGTTTTTAACTAGATATCAATTTTAAATACTTTTCCTTAGGCCCCACTATTGAAAGCAATTTCATTGTACCATAAGGAAAAACATATAGATGTAACATTTGAGAGCTTTATTCTATCTTCTGAGAGAAACTAAACAAAATTATCACTCAGGTGTCAATTAAAAAAAAAAAAAAAGAATGAAAAAGGAACCCTGTCTCACACCGTAGGCAAAAATTACCTCAAGCTGGATCAAAGATTTTCTAGGACCACAAAGCTCCTAGCAGATAATGTAGGGAGTATCTTTGAGATTTCTGAGGAAGGAAATGGTTTCATAAACTTTACACCCAAAGCACGAGCAACTAGAGGGAAAAATAGATAAATAGTAACTCCTCAATTTTAAAAACATTTGTGCTTCAGAGGATTTTTGTCAGAAAGTGAAAAGTCAGTCTACTCAATGGAAGAAAATATGTGGAATCCACTTAACCAATACGGATCTAATATCCAGCATATATAAAGGAATCCTACTGTTTCACGAGCAACCGTTCAGAATAAAACTCGGCTCCCAGTTGAATTTTTGAACCGTTTATTCAAGCGGCTGGGCTCGTCCCCTTTCCATAGGTGAGAGTGCTGAAGCAAGGCTTTAGCTATTTTTTTATATTCTTTGCAAGAACCGTAACCAACTTTTAGAGAAAGGGCTATGCAGCGGGGTTTCTCTTTGCTGCTGTTTTTGACTCACGTTGTCCGGGGCAACTAGCAAGCCAACGTACAGAAGCAGATATTTGCGGTTAGCTGCAGGTAGGAACAGTTTCTAACTATTCTACTCTATTCTTGTTAGTCAAGCATAACTTTAGAGCCCTGGGAGGCAGTTCCCAGAATTGCACTGAGAAGACGGGGGGAGATTGAGACGGCTCCCAGAATTGTACTGGGAAAGGGTGACCATAACTTTTCTCCATAACACTACCACTCAAAAATAAAAAGGAAAAAAAAGTTTTAAATGGGCAAAAGGGAGGATGTGGGAAGATGGCAATGGACTTACAGGCAGAGCTGAATGCTCTCACCAAAACAATGGAGAAAGAGCCATAAGCTCTACCGGGGGCATGCTTTAGGGGGTCAGCAGACCAGGACAGTGCTGCACAACTCCCAAGAGGGTGAGGGACAGAGAGAAGAGGAAGGCAAAATGACTTACGAATGAGTTATGACGCCCCCGTGGCGCCCGGAAGGGCTCCCCGCCCACACTCCCAAGATGTTAAGTTGGGGTAAAACCCCTGGCTCACTACAGCTGACTGAGAGGGGAACAGACATCTTCCTTCCTGTCAGCTGTTGCAAGGTAAAGGGAGGGGAGGTCAGGGTGCTTTTCTTCAGTGAATTCAGCTAGGAGAGCCTGCTTTGAATCCCTGATCTGGAGATTCACCACAGGAACACAGGAAAGCCCAGACTGAAGCATCTCTTTGGAAAGGTGTGCTACTAGTGCCATCTGCTGGCCATTCCTGAAATTGCATGGGCAAAAACTTCTTGCTCTCTGTATGCAAGCCCTGGGAGAAAATCTGTGCCCCACTAGTGAGTCCCTGGCCCGATTTTGAAAACTTAAACTGGACAATTTTAAAGACTGGAATAAGCCGAACCGAATATCAAAGAAAAGCTGTGAAGAAAAAGTAGGCATGAGAGATATTAGCCATCAGGGTAAATTCACCAGTTATTCAATGTACCTGTTCAGTACACTTCTTAGAGACTTGGAGACTTAAATTTGTGGACTGTTCATATGCCAGTGAGCCCTGAATCCCAGCAGAATACTGGCCAATTCCTACTCTCCAGTTCTAAGGCTTGCCCTGGTCAACCAATAAAACAATGATGATGGACGAGTCCCATCCCCCCCAAAAAGGGGTATCTACAACTGAAAGCAGAAAAATTCCTTCCATTTTCCCCATAATATTAACAATCTCTCTCAGCCTGAAGCGGTCAAAGTGGACATCATCCCAAATCCCTCAAGCTTGAGAAATAAACCCTCGGGGGGATGGAGTAGGGTGGAGAGGGGAGGTACAGTCATAGAGCAAAGTAGTTTATTATCATACTTATTATCTAGTGCTTATGAAAGAGCTTGTGACATTGATATAGACATTCCCAGGGGCTCGGAAGGGAGTAGGAGGAATGAATGGAGGGAACACAGGGCATATTTGGGCCAATGAGTGTCCTCTGTATGAAACTACAATGACAGACACATAACAATATGCCTTTGTCAAGGCCATTCAGCAGAAAGTGTAAACCATAATATGAACTATAGACTTTGGTTAGTAGCAATGCCTCAAAACTGGCTCATCAACTGTAACAAATGTATCACACTAATCTAAGATGTCAATAATAGGGGAAACTATGTAGTGGGTGTGTGGGTGGGTGTTATATGGGAATTCCCTATACTTTCAGTGTAATGTTTCTGTAATGTAAATCTAAAACTTCTCTAAATGTAACAATTTGAAACTTATGTGCTTCAAAGTGCACATCAAGAAAGTGGAAAGACAACTCACAGAATTTGAATACCTGGGCAAATCATATATCTGATAGATCTACTAACTACAATGTATAAGGAACAGACATCACAATTAACAACCAGGCAAGAAGTCAAATAGACATTTCTCCAAACAAAATATACAAACATTCAAGAAGCACGTGAAAGATGTTCAAGACCGTCAGCCACCAGAGAAATGCAAATCAAAACTTCAATTCATATTCAGGGCTGTCGTGACCAGTTTGCTTAAAAAGACCCACTGGCCTTGTGGGATTGGCTGTGACAGTCCCACATGAGAGACTAAGAATTCTGCACTCAAAAATCCTCGATTTTCTTGAGCAAATCTCTAAAAAATGCAGCGTATAGGAAGTATACAGAACAAATTACAAATGAGAAGTTGGCCATACCTGGGTATTGCTGAAATACATCCAGGTGTTAAGAAACTAGAAGATAAGCTTCAGAATGTCCAAATAGAAGAGGTGATTCTTCAGGCTGTACGGGATCTGCCTGGTGAGAGAAATGATACAGTGGAAACCATGGGAGCCTTCAGTGGAAGAGCCTCACACCAATTAATGGAAATAGTCAATATAATTGTCATTAAGTGACTTTGGTGTGTTGGTGGGAAAATGAAGGAATTAAATGTTCTGGTATATTATTTAAAAGGTTTCCATATTGTTGACACCTGAAAATCAAGAAAACTGTTTCAGAACATATTTGGGCACTTATTAAGATTAGTGCGTACTTAATAATTATGATTAACAGGGGTTTATGAATCATTTTTGATTTGTAAAGCTTTCACTGAAAATAAATTATTCCAAATATGATATTTCTTTAAACAGAGATGTTGGTAAGGTTTGAAAGTTAATTGGAAAAAATCCTACAAAATTTCAAAGCAGAAACCACAATCTAAAGTGGAAGTACTTTTAGCTGGTATTTTGTCTTTAACATATCTTTTTTATTTTCATTATTATCCTGGAAAAAAGGAAAAAGAAATTTATTTACTATGATTGTCTAACCAAATTTATAAGACACTGCTTGAAGTGATAAGAGTGAAGATGACCAAATGTGCTGAAACAGTGAAAGTAGCAGGAGATAAAATTTTCCATTATGATTAAACTCCTTGACTCTATGGGTGAAGTAAAATTTAAGTATATGATTATGCACTAATCAAGAAACCCATTATAGATGTGATTTTCTTTGAGCCTATCTTGAATAATTTATTCTATTTACTCAGTTTTCATACTGTCTTCATTTTATCATTTCTTTACTATATCACATTTGAAAAGCTTCATCAAATTAGAATTCATTGTACAGTAAAAGATATTGTTTTAGTACTTGAAGGAATGATTTCTTATTGCGCAGGGGTAGTTGGAAAAGTTTTTCCTTTTGTCTCATTTAAGGAGAATAATTCTCTGGTCCTTAGCCCTTAATTTTTTTTTTTTAAATGAACCCAACTACATCAAGATAGTGGTACAATTTTTGTTAGAGAGAGACATGAAGAATTCCTAAAGATCTTCTCTGTTCCTCAGTGTTGGCTGTTACTCAAGCCGTTTTATTTTCTGATTTCCTGGACTCAAATTCCCTGCCACATCAACTGAAGAAGGGAAACTCTTTGTGTGAGGGCTCAATTTCAACACCGATAAGTAGGCATCTGAAGACCACTTCAGCAGCTTTGGCCTATCTCTGAAGTGGTCGTCGTCAAGGACCGGGAGTCTCAGTGGTCCTGGGGTTTTGGCTTCATTGCCTTGTTTTTTGTTTTTTTTTTGGGGGGGTGAGGTTTTATTTACTTATTTGTTTGTTTGTTTTTATTTTTATTTTTATTTTTTAAAGATACTTTGATTACGTAAATGTTACACAAAAAATATAGGGATTCCCATATGCCCCACTCCCACACCTCCCTCACCCTCCCACATAAACGTCGTCCTTCTTTAGTGTGGCACTTTCATCGCAACTGAAAAACGCATCCTGGGACATTGACACTAAGCATGGATTATGGTTTACATTGTAGTTTACACCTTCTCCCATGACTCAATTCTGTAGGTTAAGGCAAGATATATAATGGCCCATATCTACCATTGCAATATCACTTGGGTCAATTCCAAGGCCTGAAAATGCCCCCATACTGCACCTCTTTTTCCTTCTCCCTGACTGAAGGACCTCCAGTGGCCACTGTCTCCACATCAAGGATACAATTTCTCCCATTGCTAGCATCACAATAAATCTATAGTACAACACCAGGAAGTCCATATTTTATTCCCCAATCCTGAGAACTCTGGGATGGGGTAGCCGTTTGGATGTAACTATGAATTCCAAAAACTGATACTGAATCATGCTTGTGAAGCACTCTGTTCATCTGGGTATGATTAAGTTGTGATTAGGGCGTTGTCTGGGCCACATCAGTAGGGCGTTGAGCCCCACCCCTTGGTGGGCGAGGGAATCGAATATGAAAGGCAGGACAAAGGACAGAGGGAGCAGATTTGAGAAGCAGTTTTTTGAGAAGCAGTTCTGATGTTGGAGAGAATGCCCCAGGAGAAGGGAAGTGAGCCGTTCACCTGATAGTCTACAGCTGGCCTTGTGGAGAGACGCAAAGCCTAGAGAGCCTCATGGTCTACAGCTGACCTTGTGGAGCAAGTGCAGGAGCTAAGCCCGGAGAGAAACGCAGCCCCCGGAAGAGAGTAACCCAAGAAGCCTGAACCCTGGCAAACGTCGGCAGCCGTCTTGCTCCAGCACGTGGACTTTGGTGAGGGACGAAACTTATGCTTTGTGGCCTAGTAACTGTAAGCTTCTACCCCAAACAAATACCCTTTATAAAGACCAACCAATTATTGGTATATTTGCAAAGGCACCCCTTTGGCTGACTAATACAGATGGTGGTGCCCACTCCACCTCTAACTGAGAGGGGACTTTGATCCCATATGGCTGATGGATGGGACTCTCTTGCTTGCAGGTGTACTCTCTCGGTTCCTTTGGGGTGGTGGTTGTCCATGCTCACCTCCACGTTAGTTGTCCTGGATGAGTCCAATAAACAGGAGAATAGATGGAGCAACTCCACTGAGACTGAGGACCCAGCTGGCACCCAGACAGCCCAGAGATTAATGTTTCTTGGACAAACACCTACCAACTCCAACACCAAGCATAGGTTCAAATAAAAGTGACAGATGGGGCGTGTGAGGAGAAGTCACATCTGGGTCCAACTCTGTCACACTCAGGAGCACAAACTTGAAAGTAGGGCCCACTGGCAAGGCACTGAACTCTGGAGCTTTCTGCCAGGATCATAGGACCTGGGTGTCTCCAGAGCCCTCAGGCACCCCACTATTTGGGGTAGTGTCTACCTTGGCCATCTATGAGAACCTGCTGAGACGTGCCTAAGCGTTACCTCTCTGATGACCTCCCGACTCACTTTGAAGTCTCTTAGCCATATACACTCATTTGTCTTTGCCTTTTCCCCCTTTACTTCAAGGTCTTTTTCCAGTTGCATCACCAGCCGAAGCTTGGTAGCAATCCCTCAGTGCCAGGGAGGCTCATCCTGGGAGTGAGGTCCCCACCAGGGCGGAAGGTAATGCATTTATATGCTCAGTCTGGCTTAGAGAGAGGCCACATTTGCCTCAATAAAATCAAGAGAGCAACAAGGAGGCTCTCAGGAGGTAACTCTTTGGCACTCTACAACATCAGGCTAAGTTGCGGATTCAAGGGCAAAAGACGCGTAAGTATAGTCGTCAATATCAAGGGGCCATCAATGGACCATCTTTCTTCACTAGTCATTGCCCCTGTACTTGAGGGATTGTTGCTGTTCCACTAGAGAACGTGGCAGAGCTACCCAGGGTGGGGATTCAATATTCTTTCACTTGTTGTTTGACTCTATACCCTCTGTGGCAATGCCCCATGAACATGTGAACTTAGTTATATACCTTATGTGTATGCCTGGGGAACTTCCACGTATCCCCCATCACCCACACCCTACACCACTGATCCTCCTCTGCCATAGTTGTAACCCTTCTGTGATCCAAAACTTCTTCAAAAGTGAGGGCAAGAATATTGCCAACTCGATTTATAGGAAAATGAAATAATAATGATAAGAAATAAAATACCTAATAATTTAGAGAAACTAAAACTAAAATAAGTAAAAAAAAATTGGAGGTATAAAAAAATCAAAAATATTTTTAAATGTAAAATAAAGTAATTTTTAAAAATTATTTTTGACGGTTTGCCTTTCATCACTGTGATACCAGTTGTCCTGCCTGTACAGTGGCATTTTCTTCCATCTCTTCCCCAGGGTCTCACTTTTTTTTATATTGTCTTCAAAGAAGTTTTAGGTCACAGTAAGGTTACATACAGAATACAGGGGACTCCCATATACCCAACATCCTGCCCCATTTCCCCCTTCCCTATTAATAATCTTTTTACCTGTGGACGATACATTTGTTACAACTGATGTGTAAATATTAAAACCTAGCTACTAACTATGGTCAATGGTTTACAACATGGTTTTCATTTTAGACCATACACTTTTATAATTTTTTTATGAAATTTAACATGGCCTGTACCCCTAAATACGCCCTCCCCAATCTGTCCTATTCCTCCCTCCCCCTCCCCTCAGGGCCCACGTAGACCACCATGCTTCACTCCGTGAAGGACAAGATTCATAGATATTTGCTACAATGCTGACGGCTGTACACATTAGTCTGTCCTCCCCTATTGGGAACTCTCATGCCCTCGAAAGATACCCTCCCTTTTGTCTGAGAACGTATTGGGTCTCCCCAGCCTGGGAGTCCAACTCCTTCCCCCCACTGATACAGCACACTGTGACAAAATGATCACTCACACGTTCTCTAGAAGACTGTCCCAGGTGGGCTCTGACTCAAATGCCCACCCCCCATTCAACACCCGAAACCAGTAATCCTTCCTTGTCATGTTGACAACAGAGTTTTCTCAACATCGCAGCTTCACCCACGTACCCACCTATCCCCAGTGTTCAGCTGCTCCCTCCCCCAACCATCCCCCCAGTTCCTTGGACCATCCAACTCATCCACCCCACCCTAGCCCCCTGTCAAGCTTACACCACCAACCCAATAGTATCCCTACACCCCTGTCATATCTCTTCACTGCGCAACTACTCACTTCCACGGCTTCTTCACCTTTACCAACCCAGAGCATGCCTGAGATGCCACGCAAATCACGAACGGAGAGTCCCTGCCTGGACACCATATCTGTGTGGACCATATGGGCATGTCAGCCCTGGGAACCAGAGGGGATGCATTTGGGGGTCATGGGCATGGTTGCAGCTAATATAGAGGTGCTGGGGCCCAGGGATATGGGAGCAGCCAACATGAGAGTCAGCCTGGAGGATATAGATATGGATACAGACGGTCCAGAGACCATGGTGGCAGAAGCCAGGCTGGTTATGACCACTACTCTCAGGGAATTACAGAGACAATTATGACACCTGAGATGTGGCATTCACACATAATGTAGATACACAAAGAACTGATATTCTTCTGACCCACCATCCTCCTTTGAAATGGCAGTATTTATAAAGATTTTTGGGGGGAACTGCACTAAAACATTGTCGTTTTAGTACCTCAACTTCTGTTTCTGGGTTGAGCTCCCAAGGTATCCTAAAAAAGACCTATTAGAAAGATCCATGTGTTCCAAATGTTTTCCTTTCTATTTAAAGATAAATTCTGGGACACTGCAAAGTGTGTGTGGACTCCCAGGATTATTGCTTCTGGGGGGGAGGGGGGGCATGAAGGTGTACATGATGTTTTCTTACCAGTTAGGACGCAATTTCCAAACTTGCCTACAAGAAATCTCTACCAAGAACATGATCACCAAGAGGTGTTTATTACTCAACATTATGAGACCACCATCTTGATTATATAAGAGCTCCTTAAAAATGTTTGTGAATTCATCTTTCTATCACTGGAAGAAAGAATATTCTGTTGTGCCCCTATCGTGTTCAGGGTGTCCCTCATGCAGGTGACTGAAAAGATGAAATTTAAAAAATAAATATTACTAAAGTTTATCTGGCATATGTACAGGCATATATTCAAAACATCTTAATAATATGGTTATAATTTCACAGTGGAATCACTAAGTAGTTTCCAATATTAATACAACTGGGTATCAGACAGAAGACAAATGCTATTCAAGGAAGTAGGTGGTTGGAAAGCTTAAGGTTAAAAATAAAAGTACTTCTCATGTGACCTCAAAAACAAAGAAACAAACACTGCAAAGAGATAACACTTCACACCCACCAGGAAGGCTGTATGAACCAAAGAAAAAGTGTTGGTGTGAATGTGGAACTCATATAGTCATACACTGCTGGTGGGGGTGTTAAGTAGTAGAGCCGGTTGGAAAACATTTCGGCAATTCCTAAAAGGTATAAACACGGAGTTACCATATGACACGACAATTCTACTTCCTGCTATATCCACAAAAGAATTTAAAATAAGTGTTCAAAGAAAACTAGCTTACGAATGTCAGAGCAGCATTATTAGGAATAGTTCAAAGGTCAAAAGAACCCGAATATCTATAAATGGAGAAATAGATAAGATAGCGCACAGACATATTATCAAATATTATTCAGCCATATGAAGGACTGAAGCACTGACACATGCTTCAATATGGATGGAACTTGAAAAATTATGCTACTTGGAAAAAGGCAGACACAGAAGGTCACGAGCTGTACGCTTTAATTTATTCAAAATATCCAAAATATGTAAATCCATAAAGGCAGAAAGTAGACTGGGGTTCTATGAGATGCAAACGTTTGGGGGAAATTGGTAGTGACTACTAATGGGTACAAGCTTTCTTGTTGGGAATAAAGTCTTCTGAAATGGTTGTACAATTTTGTGACTATACTAAAAGCCACTGTATAGTACACTAAAAATGGGGACTATATCTAGATAAAGATGTACTTTAAAAGCAGTACAGGGTATAGCATGCATACATAAATAGCAAGTGTATAGTAAATGCTTTGAACCTTTAAAACAAACATGCATAACATACAGGACTCCCGTACTTCACCCCACCACCAACACCTTGCATTGTTGTGGAACATTGGTTACAGATGATGAAAGAACACTGTCAAAAACATTACTAATAACCATAGTCCATATCTTATATTTGGTGTATTTTCCCCAAACCCACCCTACTTTTTTTTCAATTTTCAATCCTTTTTTTTTTTTTTAGGATACATTGATTACATAAACGTTACACAGAAATTTTAGGAGTACCCATATGCCCCACCTCCCACACCTCCCACACCTACCACATATACAATCTTCATCAGTGTGGCACATCACCTGCCATAGATACACACATTTTGGGGCTTTGCCACCAAGCATTGACCACAGTTCAGACTGTAGACCACCCTCTCTCCCACACAGTTCTGCATGATACATGATGATATAAAATTGCCTATATCCTCCATTGCAACATCACCCAGGACAATTCCCAAGTCCCCCCAAAAACCCCGTATTACAATTGCCCTTCCCTCTCCCTGCCCCCAAAGCATCCAGTGGCCCCTGGCTCCACATGATTTTGTAATTTCTTCCATTGCATGAATCACAAGTCTTTAACAGGACACCAACAGGTCCACTGTAGACCATAGTACTTCCCCCAATCCCGAGGAGTCTGGGATGGTGATGTCCCCTCCACCACCAAGTGAGAGGGGGCTTATATCCAGTAGAAATGATGGAAGAGATTATCCTGCCTGCTGCTGCAGGCTCTCTCCATTCCCCAGGATAGCCGTCGTCCATCCTCATCTCCCCACTAGGTGTCCTGGGTGAGTCCACTGAGTTGTAGAGTAGGAGTTGCAGGTCCACAGAGCCTCTGGACCCAGTAGGCACATGGACAGCCCGTAGTCTCCGGTCTCTTGAAGTGCACCTGAAACTCTGGCATCACATATAGGTTTGAATAGAAGGGACCCATGGCCTATGAGCAGTGAAGACATATCTCAGTCAGACTCTGTCACTCTCAGGAGCAAGGGTTCCAAATTAGGGCCCACTGGTGAGGCACCAAACTCTGTTACGTTCATGTATGCAGGATATACTTCAATAAATTTTTAAATGAAAAAAATAAAATAAAATAAAATAAATAAAGGAGAAAGAAAAAGAATAAACACACAGAGTTAAAACCTGTAGCACAGGTTACCAGGAAAAAGGATGAAAGTTGAGAAGGGATACTGATGCTTACTGTATATAGACCTTTTAAGTAGCTTGACTGTAACAGTGTGGAAATGGATCGAGTTGATGGTAACATTATACTGAACACAACTAAGACAGCTGATTTATCAATGAGATTGTGGCTGAAAAGGGTAGTTCAGGGACGTAAATATCAATTGAAAGAAACCTAGAGAATACCTTAGCGACTGGATAACATGGGGAACCAGGGTAAGGATTGTGGTTAATAGAACAAATATAAGAATGTTATTCTCTGAATTAGAACAAAAATATGCCACTATTACAAGGTGGTAAGAATACGGTAATGCATGGGAAAAATACAATTAATGCAACTAACGATTATAGTTAACAGCGATATTGTGATATTGTAATATTCTTGCATCAATGTCAAAGAAGGTAGTATATCCATGCTAAGGGTAAATAATAGGGGGGGGTGTAAGTCTGATGAAAGTGAGAGCCATTGAGTGTACACTGGATGAACTGTACAATGCATAGTACTGCATAACACAGTGAACTGTGAGATGGATGATGGACTGTGGTTAATGTACAAATATGAGAGTGTTCGCTCATGAACTATAACAAATGTACAATACTAATACATGGTGTTAATAATAGGAATGTATATGGAAAAATACACCAAATGTTAGTTACGGACCATAGTTAGTAGTAATATTTTGATGATGTTCTTCCATAATCTGTAACAAATGTCCCACAACAATGTAAGGTGTTGGTGGAGGGGTGATATGTGGGAATTCTGCACGTTATGCATGATTGTTTTGTAAGCTCACAAGTTCCCTAATAAAAACCATATTTAAAAAAAATCAGTACAGGGGAGCAGTTGTAGCTCAAGTGGTTAGGCACCTGCCTCCCATGCACAAGGTCCCCAGTTCAATGCCCGGTACCTCCTAAAAATGAAATGCAGTCACACATCTGTTAGCCTGCCTTTCTGCAAAGAAAATCCCTAAGCCCTGGAATTGCGTTTTATGTACAGTTTTGTCTTTGGCACTGAGCACTGGCTTAACGTCACAAAATTCTTAAGCCTATGAAACGTTAGTTAAACAGGGATTAACAATACGTGGGCATTAGGGATCGCATGGGGGCAATGATAATGTGATGGTTGTACAATTGGGCAAATCTAAATATCATCGAACGGCACATTTGAAATGGGTGCATAGTATTACGTACAGGCTACGCCTCAATAGACTCAGTTTTAAAAAATGTTAAAGCTTTTTAACATGAAAATTTTACTTTTTGTCAATAGGCATCTCAACGCTTTTCTGACATGAGCATCAAATATAGAAAATGTCTATGTATAATTTTGAGGAAGAATGAACACACTCATTTTGTCAGTTGACTTAATGACATATAAAATTAGAAACAAATAACAAAGTGTTTTTTCAGTTTCCCAAAAGAATCGGCTTTAATAATCTCATTAGCTAGTAACAATAAATGACATTTTTTAAACTTCTCTGTCCACAACATAATGGTCTCATAAAACAAGGTTTATATTTCTGAAGTAATTTTAATTTGGATAAAAGTTAAACTTTCTCCAAATGAATGATGAACAAATATATGTACATTCCATGAAATATTGTTCAGTCATGGAAAAGAGTGAAATTCTGCTAAATGCTACAGCATGGATTAACCTGAACACAACATGCTTGGTAAAATAAGTGATACACGAAAGGACAAAAATTGTATGATTCCTTGTACATGAAATACCTAGAATGAGGAAATTCATAAAGACACAAAGTAGATTAAAGGTTACCAGGGTCCTGAGGGAGAAAGGAATCGGGAATTTTTGCTGAATAGGTAGGAAAATTCTGTTTAGGGTCATATAAAAATCTTGGTAAGGGATGGTGGTGACGGGCACATAATCTCGGGGATGTAAGGCAGCTGTCTGACACATTTATAACAATACTTTTGACAGATATACTTTTGAAGAAAGAGAAGGAAATTCCCTTATTTTAAAAAAGGTCCTTTTCTTTTTCTGAAAGCTGACAACACTCCATTTACAATGATAACTTCTATGTCTTTGTGGCTGGTTGAAAAAATATTTTGTTTTTTAATGGTATAAAACAAACTAATTTCCCCTGTGTGAAACACATTCTTTCCTTTTTAACATTCCATAAGATCTGTCAGTTTCAGATATAAACTTAGAAAAATAATTGTAAGAGAGGTTGTAGATTTACAGAAAAATCATGCATAAAATAAAGGGTTCCCATTTACCACCTTATTATTAACACTTTGCACTGGTGTGGCACATTTGTTAAAATCGATGAAAGAACATTTTTATAATTGTACTACTAATTATAGTCCATTATTTACCTTACAGTTCAGGATTTGTGTTGTGCAGTCCTAGGTTTTTTTGTTTTTAGTTATTTTTTAAATTAGTATTCTAGCAACATACATACAACTGAAAGTTCCTCCTTTAAGTCACATTCAAATATATAATCCTTTGTCATGAATTATGTTCACAACATTGTGCTTCCAACACCAAGATCCATTACCAAAACTACTGCATCACCGCAAAGAGAAATTCTATACAACTTTAACAATATATTGGAACTACGTAAGAAAGTATGGTCATAAAAGGAAAGATTTAAAAAAAACCCACAACACCTTCTAACAACCTATGGTGAAAATAAAGTTTCATAACCTCAAAAAATAATGAAAACATAAGACACATGAAGAAAGAACACATTAAGAAAGAACACGGTAAGGAAAAGGGTACACATATTTTAACACCTAGATTCATGTTTTGTTAAATAACTGAGCACTATAGTGTAGCCAAGTTGGACACATGAAGAAAGAACACATGAAGAAAGAACACGTTAAGGAAAAGGATACACATACTTTAACACCTAGATTCATGTTTTGTTAAATAACTGAGCACTATAGTGTAGCCAAGTTGGACACATGAAACTAACCATCACAGTTCTTGGCACCCATACATATCTACTTAAGCCATACTTAATCTCCAGATAAAGACAACAGCAAAGTCCTCTCTCCGCCTGTAGCAATTCGATATTATTTATGAACTCCAAAAAAATAGATCTCATTATGTTTGTAAACAGCTCTGTTCCTCTGGGCATGATAACCCTTTATTGTATTGGGTTCAGCTGAGACATCTGATGAAATTATGATAAGATTAGGGATTTGATTCAACCATGTCATTACAGTGTGAATCAGAGTTAGAGTCCCAGCCCCCTTGGTTGGGCTGAGAAAGCAGACTCTCACATGGAAGTGGATACACAGAGAGGAGGAACACAGAGGAAGAGAGACAGCTCATTAGACACGGCAGAGGCCCTAGGAAGAGAGATGAGCTGACCTGTGAAGAGAACAGAGGAGCAGAACCCAGAAAGAAATGAGCCCCAGGGAGAGAGACAAGCTTTATGCCAGCCTACAGCTGAGATGAGAAGAAGCTGGGACCACAGAGCCTTAAGAAGAAGGAGGAACTCTGAATCCTCACAGATATCGCCCACCATCTTGCTTCAACATGTGGCCAATGACTTTGGGTGAGAAAGTGCCTCTTACGGTACCCTGAGTTGAACTCTTTAGGGTCTTGTGACTATAAGCTTCTACCCCAAATAAATACCCTTTATAAAATCCAAAAAAAAAAAAGGTCAAGGTTTTGTGAAGAAAATTCAGGTTCTGCCATCAGACGCAGGCAGGTACATGCATTTTCACCAGTTCTTCTATTCAAACTATGTTTTTGTAAACTTGTAAGTTCATATTCACTCTGCTCAGTTTTGCCCTTTGAAAGGCTTACAGCTTTCTGGAGGGAATCATGATTATTTAGGGGCAGCAAAAAAAATGAGGTGAAGGTGTGGGACAGCAGAGAGTTTGGTCTTCTCAGAAGGAACAGAAGAAAACAATGGGTTTAAATATAGAACTGTCTGACCAAAGTGGTTGTTGCTGAAAGATCTGGGGAACTAGGACAGGACTGCTGTGTAACGAGGAAGAGAAAAAAACCCCACCACTTGTTTTAACTAATTTTGGTGTTTTTAGGATTTCCTTATCCCATTTTCTATTTAATGAAAACATTTTCCCAGTTATTGAGGAAGAAATGAGAAAAACCTAAATAAAAGGCCCAGATCAAACCTGGCAACTAGGTGTTAACTGAATGTTCATTGCTACAAACCTTTTCCACCATCTCTTTCTTTATAGTTTTTTTCAATAAGATGTTATATAAATTACTCTTTCTCCTTATCATGCCTCCGTGTCACCTCGCAGCCCATTTGTGCACCAAGCAGACCTTGCCTCCGCAAATTCTAAATTTCTGTTGAACCTAAATTCCCTTGCCACCTCCCCTTGTGGAACACTGACATGATGTTCTCCAATCTACCAACATTTTCACTCTTTTTTCCCTATGTAAAAGACCAACATATCAACAATTCAACCAACCACTCCAACTCTAGTATCATGTCATCATATTAATAAGATCAACTTTGTTCTCAACTGATAATGGGTTTATAAAAGCGTTACCAGGATAAATAGGTCGTACTAGGATAAATAGATCATGGAAAATTCCATCTAGCCTTGTATTTGAGCTATGCTTGCTTTCAGAAACCACGTGCAGGGTGCCAGTAACCACAAGACCAACTTGGGCTAGTTTTACCCAAGAGGGTGCCAGGGTGGTGTGCACAAGAATGTGGGCAAGAGTGCTGAATGCAGAGGAGAACCATCTGTGCATGCCCAAACCATGCCCCCCTCTCACTCTAATCCCCCATAAAAGAGCTTGCTCCACCTCCGTTTGGGGAAAAGGTGTGAGGTAAATACTCGCCCCCTCTTCTCCATGCTTTGACCAAAGAATAAAACTTTTGCTCTGCTTCACCCCATCTGGTCTCATTCAATTGGCATGAGCACGTCAGACAGTAGACCCGTTTCTAGGATCTGACCCAGGAAAGGGTAGGTAACAAATCTTGGCAACTTCACCAGGACCAGCCTTAGCACTCATTTGCCCATAAGAGAGAGGAGGGACCCAGGTGGACAGGTTTGGTGCCCAGCTTCCTCAGCTTCCTCCCAGGCCTCCGTTATGGTGAACGGACACCAGTGGGCAAGCCTCAGTCTTTCTGTGATTGTCCTCTTTGTGAGCACAGGTGGCTGGAAGACTGTTCGGCTTATCTCCAGTTCAGCAGCAGAATGAGTTAAAGAGAGCTCTTAGTCAGGGATGCCTGACCAACAGGACTTCTAGTCTCAGAAGGAGGCCAGAAGGAAGGGTAAACAGGGATACTTGGTTGAACAGATCTCGGTTGGGGATACCTGACTAATATAGGACTGCTCCTGGTCTCAGAAAGAGGCCAAGAGAAGGGATTTCTGGTTTCAAGCAGAGACCAGAAGAAAGGAGCCAACAGGTTCCCTTCCTTGGACTTTTTCGCCTCAAAGGGAGGCCAGGGGTCTTCAGCTTTTGATCTGGGAGAGAGGCCAGAGAAAGGCAAACAGCATTCTATCTGTCAGGGTTTGACCCAGACACACCTGTCTTAAGTTTTCTCTTCTTATTCCTTTCTTCCTATATTCTCCTTCCATCTCTTGGGCCAAAATGGCCCCTGTCCCCTCTCACAAAAACTCCACTTCTGCTTGATCTCTTCCAATATGCCTAGCTTGAAGAGCTCTAGTTGCTCTATCCCTCCCGCTGATGCTCTGGAAGTGCTTTGACCACCACCGGGAAGAAGCACATCATTGCCAAGGGAAACTACTCACTACTGTGAGTAGTACCTGAGAACCTCTTATCTCCTATGCTCTATATTTTCAAGGATTGGCATGGACACCCACCTCTTCCCTACCTGGGGTGAACCTCACAGAAAGGTTGTTGTCTCCTCCAGCTGCTCCAATTTCTTGAGGGAGTCATGAGTCTCATAAACCAAGAACTGTGGTTGCTAAGAAGGAAGGATCAAGAGCCTATTCACTTCCCCATCACTTCCCCTACAGCAAGAGTGCAAGAGTGCAAGAGTGCAAGAAGGAAGATCCCTCCTGGGAGAGGAGGGCAACACCCTAGGAGTTTGGGAAACCCTCCTTACGAGTCTTCCTGGACCCAGAACATCTTAAAGGCTACACCCCTTTGAGGCAGACTCGTACACTGGGGAGATGAGGCATGTCCTCTCTATCTGCCCATGCCCCCGGTCCTTAGTGCTTGTAATGGTTTGAGTTTGACTTAATTATGAATTCCAAAAATATAGATTAGATTATGTTTGTAAACTAATCTGTTCATCTGGGCATGATTAAGTTATGAGTAGGGCGTTAACTGCCATGGCAGTGAGACGTTGAGCCCCACCCCTCGGTGGGCGTGGTCTCAAGTGTAAAAGGCTAGACAAGAGGCGGCAGATTGAGAAGCAGATTGAGAAGCAGATTGAGAAAAGCAGATTGAGATAAGCAGAGAATTGGAGAAGGAGATTTGAGAAGCAGTTCTGATGCAGGAGTGAGTCGTTCGACCGATAGTCTACAGCTGCCATGTGGAGAGACGCAAAGCATAGAAAGCCTCATGGTCTACAGCTGAACTCGTGGAGAAAACAGAAGCTAAGCCCGGAGAGAAACGCAGGCGTGGGAACAAAGGAATCGAGAAGCCTGAACCCTGGAGACGTCGGCAGCCATCTTGCTCCGACACGTGGACTTTGGTATGGGAAGAAATTTATGCTCTGTGGCCTGGTAACTGTAAGCTTCTACCCCAAATAAATACCCTTTATAAAGACCGACCAATCTTTGGTATATTTCAAAAGGCACGCCTGTGGCTGACCAAAACAGCTCCCTGGCCTGCTTAGATTCAATTGCCCCATAAACTCTCTGGTGATCTGGTCTTGGTATCAGGCTGAGGGAATGCGAAACTTCATTTGGGCAAAACCATGTGGAATTTGTATCACACAAACCACCAGAATCTACCCTTTGGTAGTTGGTCTCAAATCACCAAAACTAGCTCTTCAGTATGGGGAATCAGCATCCACCTCCATACTGGGATGCATCCTGAAGCACTGGAAATCATTCAGAGATCATCCCTGAATGAAGAAACGATTGATATCTCTCTGCAATAATGCCTGACACCAATATAAATTAAAGGATGGAGAGACGTGGTCCATGAATGGCTCATTAAATTGCCACACTATCCTCCAGTTAGGCCTGTTCTGCCAAAGAACTAAAAGTGAGATGAGACTCTGCATGCTCAATTTTTATGACCTTCTATCAAAACAGAGGGCTGAAAAGGTGGCATAAATTGGAGCAAACTATTGAAATCTCAAAGGAAAGTGGGTCCTTTCTCCCTACTTAGGTCCTCTCTGAGGACCACTTGGAGTTGATGGTGCCCTGCCCTCAGCAACATATAATTCACACTGCCTCATTATCCTTTCATCTAAGGCACCTGCCTCCATAATCCACATCTCCCCTTTATCTCCTTCAGCACCTACACCTCCCTTACACTCTCAAACACGACAGCCACACATACCACCCCCAATATGCAAGCAACCATGCCCAAGCCCTGCTAGAACCTGGAGTGTATCAAATTACCAGCTCGGAAAGATCCCCCCACTAAGACAGCCGTTCTTAACAAGGGATCCATGAGCTTGAATTGAAATTCAAAGAAAAAAACAAAAACAACAACAACATTATTCTTGTGGGGATGTGTTGGTGTGGGTATGATCTATTTATTAAATAACACACAGCTCAGTGTGGACTTAGTAAGGGGTCCATGGTTTTCACCTGACTGGCAAAGAGGTATGTGGAACAAAGAAGTTAAGAACGCCTGCATTAAGACAAGTCCCTAATGGGGAGGGGGGGGGCCTGGTTACCATTCACATTCCCTTTACTACCTCGGACTACACAAAGGGACTAAGGCAGGACCCAGAGGGATTGCTAAATCTAATGAGAAATATTTTCCTCACCCACAACCATAGCTGGGCTGACATACAATCCGTTTTGAACATTTTACTGATGGGAAGGAACAGTCCTCTGTCATAAGGAGGGCAAGGGAGGAAGCAGACAAGGAAAATCAGGACCATCCCAGCCGTACCGTAAGGAGTCTGGGAAACCTAGCTGTCTCAGACAGTGATCCTGGACGGGACTATTTAGATAATCACGATAGGCAGAGGTTAGAACCCTATCAGAACATGCCCTTGAAGAGGATGAAAGCTACTGGAAAGAAAGCTATAAACTAGAATAAGTTTGGAAAAAAATTATATAGCTCAAGCACCTGAGGAAAACACTTCAGCCCTCCTCAAGAGGCTGAGGGAATGCCTAAGGCTCTATACTACCCTAGATTCTCATTCCCATGAGCGTAGTGCCATCCTGAAAGCACACTGTATTTCGCAAAGTGCACCAGACATTCTGCGTAAGCTGCAGACGTTAGAATTAGAACCCAACTCCACCGTGACAAGGTTCGTAGAGGCGGACAACAAGGTGTTTCAACAATCAAGATATAGAGGAGGAAAAGACAGAAGACAGAAAGGCCCAGCGACATGCTGCCCTAATGGCTGCTGCCTGCCTGTGTAGGCCAGGCAGCTTGGCAGGGAGATTCACTTAGCTGAGACAGCCAAAGCCAATGAGTGAGACCCCAATGCCTGAGACAGCTGATGAACCAAGAAGACAAGGGCCCAGTCAGTGTGCAATATGCGGACAGAGGGGCACTGGAAAGGGGAACCCCAGATTTTCCCCAATCCCAGCAGAGCTTCCAGATGGCCCAGACAGATGAGGACTGTCAGGGCCAAGGGACTCCTCACCAGGTTGCTAAACATGTCAGTGTAACTTCTAAGCAGCCATGGCTGACACAACTCATCACTTATTGCACATCAAAGAATTCATATTGGAGAGAAATCCTATCAGTAGAATGCATGTGAAAAACTCTTCAGCCAGAGGTCATCCCTTACTAATCATTATAAGATTCATATTGAAGAGGACCACTTGAAAGTAGATTAGCACGTGTGAAAGACTTCAACCAAAGTTTATGAGAATACGTACCTGAAAATGATTCAATAAACGTAACAATGATGAGAAAACCTATTTTAATTTAATCCTCATCAGATATTAAATCCCAAGGATAACCCTTGACAATAATAATAATAATAATAATAATAATAATAATAATAATAATAAATAAGGGGAAACTTTTCAGGTCAAGTCACAATTGCAGACATTGATTGTGGCCATTTGTAAGATACAAGGAGGGGTTTAAATCCCTATGCTCTTCATACAACAATATAGTGTTGCCACATGATCACGAAGAAAATCGGGGTGCAGGTGGATTCTCATTAGGAAAAAATAACGTCAACTGTAAAATAGTAGTGTATTTATTACATATAATATTTTAATAGAAAATAAAAGAATTAATTTTTTAAATTATATGAATTTTAAATGTAAACCATAATGTAAAACATTGACCATGGTTGGTAGTAATGCTTCAATATTTGTGCATCAATTGTAACAAATGTACCAAACTCATGCAAGATGTTTTTAATAGGGGAAAATGTGAGGGAGGGTGGGGTGTAAGAAGATCCTCTATATTTTCTACGTGACTTTTCAGTAACCTAAACCTTCTTTGAAATTAAAGTGAAAAAAAAAAAAAAGACACTGGGAACATACAGAAGAAATTGCCAAAATACACAAAAGATCTTACAGTGAAGAAAGACGCAACGCAAAGAGAATTTTTTTAGTTTATCTTTTTTGTTTTTTACTTTGTTTTAGTTTGCAGAAGGATTGCAATTGTGGCAGATGAAAACTAAGTAGAACAACAAAGACCTAAATCATTAAGTTGAGGGACTGAAGTTAGAAAATACAGCTTCTCGTTTGTTTGGAACATACACTAAATTTAAGACAAGCATTAATTTAAAAAACAAAACAAAACACGTTTTTGATATGTATAATTTTAATGAGTTTTAAGAGTGCAATTTGAATTGCTTTTTTTTGAAAAAAACTAACATTCTGTTTGTTGTACTACACGGCACGTCTTTATTTTTCATCACTGGTGTGGGGTGTCAGTGGTGGGGCAATGTGTGGGTTGCGGTATACCTGGGGCATGCCTCCATAGTATATGAAGGTGTTCATGTGGTCATGGGGTGTTGCCTCAATGGGTGGAGACCCACACAATTACTGACAGCATAGTGAAGTCCCACACTGGGGAGCCCTGATACATTCTTTAATAGAGTGGCAAGAATGTCTAAAGGATATGGGTAGTGACTAGTGAAGGAGGACAGACAAATACACAAGGCCCATGATATTGATGCCTTTATTTATGAAACTTGTTCTTGTGAAATTGATATTTAGCCTAGTCATATATATTTCCAGAGTGTTACCTACTGAAAGTCTCCTTGTTGCTTAAATGTGGCCTCTCTCTAAGCAAAATTCAGCTTAAAAACTCACTATGTTCCCCACAGCAAAGGATATAACTCATAGGGATGAGCCTCCCTGCCAGAGAGAGATTATTACCAAGTGTCAACTAGTGATGCATTCAGAAAAAGTCCTAGACAAAAAGGGGAAAAATTAAATACAAATGAGTTTTTGAAATACAAAGAGATTTCAAAGTCAGGCGGGAGGTCAATCTAGAGGTTATACTTATGCACGCCTTGGGAAGATCTCACTGACTGCCACAGTAAACAGTGTCTCAAGCAGGGATGTTCCTGAGGACTGTAGAGAGAGCAAGACCCTACAGGCAGGACAGACAACACCAGGCAATTGGCATCCCCTCAATGGGCCTTACCTGGGGATATATGATAACTGGTCTCCCCAACGTAACAGAGTTAGACTTATTTATAATTTTCCCACACATGGTTCCTCTGCTCCTTTTATCTGAACCTATGATTAGCACTATACCCATTAAATACATGTCCAAGAGACTTGAATCGTCCAGCTATTCATATGCCGGTTGGGCCCTGAATCTCAGCAGAGTTGCAACACCTACTCTCTAGTTCATCGGACTCACCCAGGACAACTATCAAAAGGACGATGATGGAAATGCCCATCCCCCCAAAAAACAGAGAGTATCTACAACTGCAAGCAAGACACTTACATCGATCCGCCCCACGGGATCTAAGCTGCCCTCCTCACCAGAAGCAGAGTGGGCATCACCATCCCCAAATCCTCAAGATTGAGGAACGTACACACATGAGGTTGGAATGCAACAGTGCAGGAGTTTCATATTGTTTATGAATTCCAAAAAGAAATACAGATTATGTTTGTAAACTGGTCGGTTCCTCTGGCATGAAAACCCTTTGATGTATTAGATTCAGCTGAGACGTCTGATTAAATTATCTTAAGATTAGGGCTCTGATCCAACCAGGCATCAAGTCCCAGGCCCCTTGGGGATAAACAGACACTCACACAAAAGTAAATACATGGAGAAAGAGAACACAGAGAAGCAGACACAGAGAAGATACCCAGAGAGAGAGAGATGAGCCTGATAGTTTACAGCTCACCTTGTGAAGAGAACAGAGCAGCTCCCCAAATGAGCCAATGGGGGAAAGACAGGCCTTAAGCCAGCCTACAGCTGAGATGCAGAGAAGCTGGAACCATGGAGCCTAGGAGGAAGAGGACGACTGAACACTCACAGAGACCGGCAGCCATCTTGCTCCAACATGTGGCAACAGACTTTGATGAGGGAAGTAGCTTATGCTTTACGGCCTTGTGACTGCATGCTTCTATCCCAAATAAATACCCCTTATAAATGCCAACAGATTTCTGGTACTTTGCATCAGCACCCCTTTGGCAAAGTGGTCACCAGAGGTTCTGAGAAGAGGAAGAAGGAAGAATAGGTGTAACATGGAGCATTGTGGGTACACTGGAATATTCTGCATGGTATTACAACGATGGATACAGGCCATTATACATTTTGTCAAAACCTATAAAACTGTGTGATGCAAAGTGTAAGCCATAATGTAAACTATAGACCAGGCTTTGTAAAAGAGAGACAGAGACAGAGACAGTGGCAAGGGTATGCAGTAGTTTCCCTACAACATGCTCTAGAAGCAGGGACATTACACCTGGGGACCTCTGCCCAATCAGCTGAGCTTATAGCTTTAACTCAGGCTTTGGAGCTAAGAAAGGACAAAGTATTAAATATCTACATGGATTCTTAATGTGCCTTTAACATTCTCCATGTCCATGGGGCTATCTGGAAAGAAAGGGGAATGCTCACCTCAGAGAAACAGCAAGTGAAACATGGCCCCATTGTATTACAGCTCTTCGAAGCAGTAAAATTTCCAAAAAGGGTGGCAACAGTTCATTCCAAGGGACACCGAAGGAGATATGCCACTATGATAAAAGGAAACAATAGAGCAGATGCTGCTACTAGACAAGGGGCCCAGCAGCTGTGCCTGCTTCCTGAGAAACCAAACCCAAAGAAGTTGTTCCCTGTGTACTCAGTTGAGGAGGAAGAGATGGCACAAGAATGGGAATTCTTGAAAAATGGGGACTGGTTTATTATAAACAAACATGGGAA
>PVKH010001261.1:0-31364 GCA_004027955.1 Chaetophractus vellerosus | reverse complement strand
AACAAAGTCCTATTTGATAGTCTACCCTTTCAGCGAACAGCTCTTCTTCCTGTCTTTGATGTGGGAATGGCTTATTTAATCAATTATTAATCAAAGTTATGGCATTCTTCTTATATATTTAGGTAAAACTAAAAGACGACTTTCCCAGGCCTTATTGCTTAAATAAAAGTTTAAATAGACTGCAAAAAACATTTGACTTTGACGTTGCAGATATTGCAGTGATTTAAGTTTTAGAGAGTTACTGGCCTCAGCAAGGTGCTTACAAGAAAATGTGTGTGTGTGTGTGTGTGTGTATAATTCAATTTCCAGCAGCAGATGATGAGCATGGGCCAAAGCATCCAGAACACTTTTGATAACCTTCCTTCTAATAACAAAAGCCAGTACAGATAATTTGATTAGTGTTTTCTTTGCACAGGTGTTAAAGTTGACAGGAAACAGCTGAAAGACACAGCATTGTGGTGCAGGCTGGGCAGCTGGACACTTTGTGCATGGTGTATCTTGAGCAGTTGGTAACATTTGGCAGCTTAACATAGAAAAAAAATGACTGCTAGCAAAATCTCAACTGCTGCTAATTAGCAGCAATGAACTGTGGGTAGGACAGTGCGTTTTAATACGAGAAGATTTTTACAGTAACCACCACACTGGGTGAAGTTGGGGGCTGGGGGGAAAGGATAGAAACAAATGCTCCCTAGCTGACCCTCGTGGCAATCCAAGCTGCATATTGCAATAATCCTGTAAATTACTATGCTTTCTTATACAGTAACTTGGAGTTAATTAGTAATTTAACATTCCTCTACACTATTAAATGTCTATCTTGCATTATATTATGTTGTTTCATGGGCTTACCTTAACACTAATGGGGTTTTGTTATATTTCCTGAAAACAGTAACAGTAAAATAAAACTGAGCTAGGAAATTAATTAGTTATCTTTTACCTTTGATTTACCTGTTATTAACAATTAAGTGGTGGTACACATTTTAAAGTGGTTTCGGAGGTTATGTTGAGATGAACACACTTCCAGAATATATTACAGAGGAAAAGTGAATAAAAATGAGTTGTGTACATGTTTCAAGAGACTACGCCATAGATGCAGAATGCAGTGCAAAAACATTTCATATTTCTACCCTAATGGGGAGGGTAATAATTTGTGGGTGGAGGTAAGGCCGGGGGAGGGGGAAGGCGAGTACAGCTAGGGAGAAGAGGAAAACCTATTTACTGTGTTCCCTAATTTTTAAAAGAATCTTTGCAAAGGAAAAATCCATGCCATTCAGGGATTTATGTCATAAAATGTGAATGTGCTAGAGTGAGGTAGTAGATCTTGGCATATAGGGAAAAATGTGCCTTTTGTAGCTTTATGGTTTGTAAATGCCAGAGGATTTTGTAGGATTCTATGACAGGGGGCACAAGTGATACTCAAAAATGTAAATGATGTAGATAAATGCATGCAATGATAACTTTCAAACAGAAAACATTGAGAGGAAGTATTGTGATAAACGAATTTATTCTGATTACTTGAACAGAAAAAAGTTAAAATTCTTAGTATGTCTCTCTCTTTTCTTGCAGTTCTAATTTTCCTATTGAATGAAGCAGACAAATAAAGCAGTACTACACCTCTGCACTTGAAAAACTGTTTTTATGCACTTGAAATAGAAATTTTACTGTATTCTGTATATTAAAGATAAAGAAAATGTTTTATTTGGCATCTCAAAGATCACTGTGAAGTCTATGGTGGAACAATTTAGTAAAAGCACGACTTCAGTAGAAGAAAAGCTATGATGTGTACATGGAAAGGAATGAATTCAACACAAAACATTTCCAAAAGATTTTGTCTCTTGGGGCTCTCTCTAAAAGAGTGTCTGCTACCATTTAAAACCCTATCCTTTGCAGCTGGATTTGAACATTCCATAAAAAATTCATCCGTGCTTTAAGAGATTTCTGCTTTTCTGTTCTCTCTATTGTTAGACAAATTGAAGTGTGCACTCGGAAGGAGAGTGGCAGTGAACTGCGAATTTATTTACTCATTCGATTCTAATATTGAGAGAATCTACTCTCCCCGTTCAAAGGGTAGAGCAACAATGCAAGTGACATCAGGTCACCCAGCACTTCATAGCTACCTGTGAGATAGAATTGTTCTCCTTGCAGATAGGAAGTGACTGAAACCTCTTTTTCTCATCAATGTCTATTATGATTGATGGCTCTATGGTCACATTGAATATGCCCTTTTTAAATAATTCACAATGTCATCACCATAGTACTAGTTTATAACTAGCCTGTTATTTTTACCTTTGTTCATTCACTATTAGAAGGTTAGATAAATTAAGTACTGTGGATTTGGGTAGCATTATAACCAGCCAGAGCACAGTGTTTCTAGCCCAACAACAACAAAGCATCCGTTTTATTTTTTTTTAAATAGGCAATCTGAATGTCTCCTCCATAAATCCTAGAAGGAAATACTGATAAAGCAGAAGCACTTGTAGCACACTTTAACCTGAAACCACACTTTAGTATTAGGTCATCAAAAGACTTTTAATACAAATGTCAGCCACAGTGCATTGAGAAGGATGGAATTTTGCATACACTATACACTTCATTCAAAATAAAGCAGTATATTCATTTAATGCCCCATAATAATAAAATTTATAATTTACTTTTAAATATCTATTTAATGAATTGTTAGATCAGCATGTATAAAACAGCAGTAAAAGCGTATATTTAAAAATATATTGTTAATATTGGGCTTGTGCTTTGTAAGAAATAACATTTCAGCCCTATTTTCTAAATTGATTAGCAATCAGAATTTGTTATTTAATTCTTTAAATATTTATGCTGGCCATCAAAAAGCCCTTAAATCTATGTGATTCATTTAAAATGGTTATATAGGTGTTTTGTTGGATGGGCCAGCACTAAGTAGTTAGTAAAATGAACAATTATGTCTGTTTGGTAATGCAATTTTTGTTATTTGTATTACATGACAATTGTTGATAGGTCAATTACACCAATTCAAAATATTGATTGAAAGAATGTATATTGCCCTAAATAAACAGATTTTCTTTAGATTTTAATTTTAACATTGTGATCAACAGTAATTCGAAAGATTTTATTTGTGCAAGCTTTCTCAAAGATTATGAACATTTCAAATGTAAAATTAAAAACATTTATTTACTTAAAATTTAGGTATCCTGTAAATACTCAAGCTATAATAAAATATATAACTTTAAAAGATAAGAAGTGGGCTTAATGGAATTGTATCTATCAAAAAATTAACCTTGGTGCTTTTATTTTCAAGATCCTGATTTGGGAGTCCTATTATTTGTTGATTTCATTATTAAATTATATTTCTCAAATAACACTGTCAGATGGAATGAAATAATATAAAACTTGTCTGGGCTTAAAGTATGCCATTAAAGTCTTAATATGTGATCATAAGTAGGAGAGGTCAAACTGGTAGCTAAGAATTGCCGTGTGATCAAGACTGCTATATTTAAAAGTAACGAGCTCCTTTTCATTCATTCACCCAATAAATATTTATTAACCACTGAAAAATGGAGGGGCTGAGTTCTTGTTCTTATGAATCTTACATTCTTTCAGGGCAGACAAACAATAAAAATTTAAAAAAATAAATAAGGCAACCTCAAGTAGCAATAAGTGCTTTGAAGAAAATACAGCAAGGAGATATGCTAAAGAGAGACTGGGGAAAGCAGGTCTTGTGGATCTTAATTAAACTGGGCGGTCGGGGAAGTCCCTCCTGTGTGGGTGATATGGAATTGAGACAAATGAAGAAACAGGACCCATTGTGCAACGATCTGGGGCAAGATTCTTCTAGATCATTATTCTATGGCAGAAACAAACATGGCATTTCAAAATGACTGGAGTGATGAGGAGAAGACTGATAAAAGATGAGGTCAGGGAGTCAAGCAAGGGGCTGGGCAAATCTGGCATTTGGGCTGCAATAAGATGTGTGTATGTTTTTCTACGTGTACTTGGAAGCCATTGGAAGGTGTTAAGCAGGGGAGTGACAAGTTTTGAATTATGTTTTTCGTAACTAGAGTTGGGCGAATATTTGAAACCTCACCATCATTTTGATTTGTATGCTACCTAACTTCTGGGAATCTCAGTTGCTTTCAGGCCTGAATGGCTGTGTGTGTGCATGTGTTTGGGTTTTTGGGGGTGGCAGGAGGAGAGGAGGTCAATCAGTGAAACCTCCTTAAGATTTGAATCAAGATCAGTAAGAAAGTGCCCAGCCACAGTGCTTGGCAATTTGTATGGGCTTAAAAAAATGTATGTCTTCTTTACCCTTTTTAAAAAATATAAGTTTCAAAATTACTAAGCACAGAATTTGGAGAGTTTATCACTACTGATGTCAATTAATCTTCCCCTATTTATATTAATTTACTTTGTTGTTATGCACAAAACAGAATTTTAAAAAATGATCACAGGTACCAATTTCATAGTAGTAACCCCTTAAGGAACTACAAACAATAGTAAAATAGCTACATTTATTGTGACCTATGTTATACCAGACCCTATTCTAAGTTCTTTAAATATCTTAGTTTATTTAATCAGAATACAAAGCTATGAATTAGTATTATTATTATCCCTGTCTAAATATGAAGAAAAAGAGATCGAGAGAGGTTAAATAACTTGCTTAGGTCACAGGGACAGAGGTAAGAATCTTTCTCCAGAGTTAATATTACAATGATATACAGGGTTTAGAAAATACATGGAACTTAAAAATTTGTGTTTAATACACATACTAAACTTCTTAAGTAATAGTTTAATTGATGCATTCATAAAAGAAAACTCAATTGTCCATTCATATTATCTTCTCAGAAACTAAATGTCTTAGGCTTTTAAAAAAGCATATTAAAGAATTAAAAATGGAAAAAAGCTAAAGAATTGAAAAGGAATATTTGTTCTGTTTCAGACTCAGAACCATCTTTGAAGAAGCAGTTTTATTTAAAAAAAACAATTTTTAAATTATTTTACAAATAACTCATAGATTTCCCTTTCCAATCACTGTTTCTTCCCAACTTAAATATAATCCAAAAGTGAAAAATAATTGAAATAAATTTTTAAAAATAACTGAAAAAATTACTGAAAAATCTCCTTTCATTGAAATAAGCATTTTTTCCCTTTTCCCCTGTGATAGACACTCAAAATTAGGGTTACAAAATTATATTCAGCTTATTAAACATATGTCAGTGTAAAGGTACTTTATTATCACAAAAAATCCTAGACCAGAGAGCTAGTGCAAACTTTTTAAAAAATTAAATTAAATTTTGATTGCATGTCATATATATGTATATATATATGCAACATATACTCCAAAGGAAAAAGTGCTACAATACAAAGAAATTTAAATTTAAATCGAGAAATTTATAGCAAATATATGGAGTACAAGCAATTGCCAGCATAAATCTGAAGGCATGAACCTAGTAGTCAGCACAATAAGAATTGGAGATTCTTCCAAGGGAAGTCTTAAGAGGGTGAAAGAAAAAGTCCTAAAGATAGAATCCATGGAAGGTAAAATGAAGAATGGAAAACAAGTGAATGGGCAGTAGTGGGAATCCTTGGAAAGTAGTTTCATTAAAAGGAAGGGAGAAAATATTTTTCATCTCTTCTTACCATCCTTTGGGGAGAAAAAAAAAGTATTCAAAAGGGCCAGCAATGGTGATATCAGCCTCTGAAGAATTTTTTTTTTTTGGGGAAGGAGGGTTTTGGGGAGTGGCTGGTTACAGATGGGATGAAATATGAAGTTGAAATTTTGATAAGGATATTTTATGACTCTCATGGCAAAAATAAAAGCAAAAGTATTCTGCTAATTTTTAAAAAGTATTCAGTTTATAAAATAAAAAATTTAGTGAAACCAAATATTTACTACCAGTATTAATATATATTTTACTTGATATTTTGATGTATGCTTTTTCCGTGTTTTTAATTCATTATGTTAATCCTTCCCTAATAATTATTCTATATTACAGAACATAATCTATCTGGGACCTAAAAAGTTGAGGAATATTTGAGTGGAATTTTCAGAATATCTCCAGTCTTAACACATGAAAATGTAAAGGTTCATAACCAATTCTACCAGTTATTAAGTCAAACCACAACTGGCGATTCAAACTCTAAAAACAGTACAAAAGAATCAAGAAAGATGAAGGAAGAAGACAAGAAACATGGATTTAAAAGAGTACTTCATAGTCTAATGATATCTGCTAAAGCTCTGAAACAGAGATGTTATTCAGATTGTTTTGTTATATGCAGAGCAATTGAACAAAACTGATTTATGACAGCTTTCAAAATAAATTTTTTTTCTGATGCAATTGTAATCCAAATTTTCCCAAGCTTTGCAAACTTGTGAGACTAAATGCAATGATGTTAAAATTAAGACTCAAATTTTGTAAGTTTTTTTTCCTTACCACCTGACATTGGATTTCCAGGCCTCTATATAATCCCTCTCTCATCAAATATATCCAACTATTTCCATTGTTTGTCTCTCATTTACACACAAAGTCTGCTACCATCAATTCTTGCCTACTCTGTTGAGCCTATTGTCTTCTGATTCCCCTCCAACATTCATTCCTTGCTCATGGCTGCTGCCTCTCTATCAGGCATTACAGGTATCGCAAATGCTTCACAGGAATGGCAATCCCTACAAGATCCTGATGTTATCCAATCTGCTCGATTTAGTACCCCACACTTACCTCCTGTTCTTCTGGACATGGCAGCTCACTTATGGTGGTTATACTGTACCTCCAAAGGCCAAAATGATTTGTGAAATGTGGACAAGAGAAATACTCTCCTATATGATATACTCTTTTTAGAGTTGAGTTAAGTAATACTAATTGGATACCAATGTGATACAGATATAATTCTTAATGACTTTACAACATTCTTTTTCCCTGGACTCCGATCTTGTCTTGCTGAGACTGTTTTGTAATATTTATAATACAGAATTATTACTCCGTTTGAACAACAGCATAAACTAGGTTAACCTTATCATACTCAGCTCCTTATCAATGGAGTCAAACTAAACTCAAAGTAAGGGTTTAGCGTCTTAGAAATGCAGTGTGACTAAAATAATAATACCTTTAAATAGAAAATGATAAGTTAGGTTCTAGAGAAATGGAATCAACAGGAGATACCTGTAAATATTATGAAATTTTTATATGAATTTTCTCTGTGATATGAGGATGCACAAATCCAGATTCCACAGAGCAACCTGCAAGCTGGGAACTCAGATGAAGGTTTTCTATGAGTTCCCCAGGGAAAGCTGGCTGGCTGATAGTGGTGGAAATTCTCTTTTCTGACTTCTGAAATCATCCCTTCTTTGTTTTTAAATTAAAGCTTTTTATTAATTACTTCTCTTTCAAAAGCCTTCAGCTGATTGTATGAGACTTTTCTCTTCGTTGAATGCAATCCCCTCAGTTGATTGTAGATGTAATCAGTAATAGATGCAATCAACCTACTGATGCTTTAAGTCCACAAAATGTCCTCACAGTAACAGTATGGCCAGTGCTTGCTTGACCAAACAACTGGACATCAAAACCTGTACAAGTTGACACAGGAACTTATCCTTCACACTGGGCATCACTGACAACATATTAAGATTTCTTTTTAAATACCAAGACAAAGGGTGAAAGTGAATACTTGGGTATTCATTTTACAAGATCTTCCTTCATCCTTCACAAATAATTTTCTATAGACTGCTAGGTAGTCAACTAACTGTCAAGAAACTTAGCTACCAGAAGACAGTGATTCTGTTAAAATTTTAGGCTTTCTATACTTTCAAGAATTACTTCTTTAGATGTAGGAAGAAGGTGAATACTCACTGTATCATTCTCCATTTTGTTTTTCATAGGTAATGAATGTGTTTTCACTCTGTTGACAATGGAAAGATATTTGAAGCCAAAATGCTTAGAATATATAATTACCATTAATACAAATGGACAAAAAAACAACAAAAACTGAACAATTAACAAGGAGAGTAACTTTATCATTGATGTTTGTTAATGACCTTGTCCAATAGAAAAACAGCAAGTAGTCCTGATCTAAGAATGAACTAAGATTACAAAAGAGTTTTCTGGAGGTGGTTTCGGTGTGAGAATTCCACATTGATTGTACGATGTGTTTTAAAGGAGTGACACACTACAAAAACAAAATAGAAATAAATTACCCTTATCCATATGAAATACATTATGAACAAGATTGGTTTTCCAAACCCAGGTTAGGTGGGATTGTAGTGTCTGAATGGAAGTCTTTATTTTATGAAAATTATAATTATTTTGATTTTTGTCCCCAGTCAGCTTGAAATGTTGCAAAACTCTGCAGGTGCTCGCTGTTATAACAAAACCATGGGAACAGATGGTGCAAGGTAGCAGGCCAGCTCAAGGGATTAAATGTGAGGCTTTTGAAATTTAAAATTAAAGCTGGATGATCTTGGGAAAACCTGCTTGCCAGGTATATTTGCTTTAAAAAAAGTAAAAATGAAAAAAAAAAGTTATCCAAATTTTCTTGAGAAGCTTATTTATATCCAAATGACTAAGAAATATTAAGTACTTATAAAGTACCCTTGGCAGTGTATGGCCAACCTGACCCTATTAAAATATGAAATGCTCACTTCCATTATGGTCCTAAAGCTTTGCATGCAGTGACCCCTTCTTACGATTAATTACTAGCAGGAGCCAATTTCTTTGGGCAATGTGGTATGCTTCTACGGGTTAAAAATAAAGATATTATAAACAATGTCTCTCGTAAAAGACACAGTGAAGTGTCCTGGTTGAGTCGCTGATGATGAATTCTGGATTTATATCAATTGCTGTTGGTAGAAGAAATGACAAAAGTAAAGGTTGGAATGTTAAAATGGACAACTAGATTTACTTAAGAACTAAGTCCAAACTGTAAATACCCTAATTAAATATTTAAATATCAAAGTTCTTATAGTTATTTTGGTGTTCCTTGTATATTCTCTAAAATAAAATGATCCCTTATAATACATATTTGCTCATTCAAGCAATGATAAGTAATATTACACTTATGTACATTAATTTTAATGCTCCCAAATTCATTGCAGGACAATACTATAACCTGTTTTTCAGAGGTGGAAATAGAGACTAAGTATTCAGTGTTATTTGATGATAACTTGAAAACCTGAGTAAAAGACTGTGGAAGTTTGCCTTCAAAGACCATTTTCTTTCAGTTTGCTGAACAATTTTGCAACTACCACTCATTTGATGCCATCAACAAGTACCTAAGTCAAGGCATAAATAGTAATACCAATCTGTTTGGTCATAAATAATATAATCTTTATTCCAAGTTCAAAAGTTTTGCAGACTGTACCTGAATTTGGAAGGACCAGGAATTAACTAACAATGAAAGTGACTATGTTTTGTCATGTTTGATGAAGTTTTATTCAAAGTAAAAGTATGACTTTTATTCATTCACTATTATTGGATGAATTTTTCTAATATTCTGATATCACAGTGACTGTTTTGTACCTACTAATGGTGATAAGATGGGAACAGACATGGTGGAGAGCTTGCATTCTCAACAGGTCTGGGTATGGAGCATCTGCCCAGATTTGTGCCTCTTTTCTTTGCCTCTGCCTGCCTATAGGAACATTTCAAACATCTCTAAAAGTTGTGGCCATATGTGCAACTGCAATAACAAGAACAGCCTATTTGAACTTATGAATGCCATACAGTTACTATGACAATAGCAGCAGAAGAAACCCTTGCAATAAAAACCCAAACTACTAAATAGTATTAAATTAATTGCCGTGAAATCTGTTACTTTTAACCCCTTCCTAAAGAAATATTGTTGCCGTTGACCAGATCAAACATAAAGTTTTCTGGTTGGACAGCAGCATTTTAGCAACTACAATTCTTCCTAGACCTTAAAATGAGAACACATTTATTTCTCTTTATTCATTGTACTACCAAAAGGTGTCAGCTCACAGGAGCTTAGAGGAAACTAAAGACTCATTGTGAGGTGAGATGAAGATTGTGTTGAAATTGTGTGTCAGAAATTTTATTAGGACCCGTTCTAATGTTTAGGTTGGGGGCTGTAGTGATGGAGGATCTGGTTTTCTGCACATTTAGAAAAGATCACACCAAATTACAGACTTATAAGAATATTTAAGCACAAAGAGGAAGATGCCTACTGGGAAACAAGAAGGCAGCTTTTCACCAGCCATGAGCTCTGTAGCCAGGATTGTGCTGAGTGAAAGAGACTGCAACAACTCTCTCAAAATCAGACTTGCGAATCCAATAATATTGGATTGTGTATGCCTGCACCTTAGTTAATATGCCAGGTAACCTATTAATCATAACTTTTTTGTTCATATGCACACTATGCCTGGAGGACAATTTAATCATTTATTAGAGGCAATTATTTATTTCCCCCTCACTTTCTTTCCCTGATAGTTTGTGTTCATTAACTAAACATGTTACAGTGGAAGGACTCTGGAAGGCACAGAAAATTCATTGTACAATTGAACTTCAAGAACTTGGAAAAGTAATGTGTTCAGGCTCAAGTAAACCAGAAGCTGATGTGATGGTGCCATGTGCCACATGGCCTGGAAGGACCTGAAAGAGGCAGAAGGAAGGCTGATGAAGTTTTGTGCCATTGAAGGACACTTTGGTTATGATAATTGGCTGACTCTTTTCTTCTTCCTTTCATGTACCTGACCTGTCTTGTCTTCATGAAAGTTCTAAAGACTTTAATTAGGTTTTATGTTTAGAGAAACAGAATAGAACAAAAGTCTGCTAGGACACCAAAACTTTCTGCTTTGCACACCAGACATTTGATTGGGATGCTTTGCTTGGCAGGTACACGTTGGCAAGCAGAACTGATATCAATTAACTAGAGAGGGATAAAAGTAGGTTTCGGGAGCAATCTAAATTTAAAAAGCGAATTCATAGGGCAACCCTTTGTCTGTCTCCTTGTGCTGCGTCATCGGAGCACATATGGCTCTTTTTATCAGCCTGCCCTATAACAAAGCCAGTGTTTATTCTGGCTGATACTTAGATAAATTGTGAGCTGCAGACTCAAAGCATCAGGGACCATGTTGAGACATTAATTATAAATGTACAGTTCTTAGAATGATTTTCTTCAAAACTTTTCTTTCTAGGAAGATTTTCTATTTATACAAAAAATAACTTGTCTCCCAAGACCCTTTATTTTCCAAATGGGAAGACAATACCTTCTAAAATATATATCAAGGCAAAAATCCCATTAATACTATAACTAGGTAAAATATTATCCAGCCAGGAATACTACAGCACATCAGAATTATAGTTTCTAGCATTTTGATACATGGTAATGAGTTTGGTGTGAAGGAATATATTACTCTAAGAAAGGAAAAATATATTACTTTGGTTGCGTCCAAACTTTAAAGTATTTCTCATTTTAAATTACCCATCTTTTTTCAATTTAGAAAGTGTTTGGTTCAGTTGAGTCCCATTTTTGCAATATCTTAGGATTTTAAAATATCACTCTGTTTTGAAATGTAAATTAGCACATACTGGTAGGAGAGGGATGGCTTATGAGTTATAAATGGTCCAAAACTCTAATATCCAAACCATATGGTTTTAACCCAAATAGGAGCAGTCCTTTTTAAATGGAAATAATTGTAATTTACTCTGAATTATTGGGGCAATCAATTTAGTTAAGGAACTTAGAAAGTATCTCAATCTAGATGAGGAGCTGGAGAGGTTAAGTCATTTGCCTCCATCAAACAATTAATGAAATGCATAGCTATCACATAGTCTAACACAAGAAAGATAAACAACACCCTATTCCCCCAAATATTGTATGGAATACATGCCTCAATTCCAGAGGCCATGTTATAAAGCAATAGTTAGGGAAGGTTATGTACCAAGGATGAGCTATTTCCCCTTCAAATAAACCCAAACAAATTAAACATTGACCATTTCTTTTCATGGGGTAGAAAGAGCATTTTAAAGGCTTTCTTCAGTGGGCCATTCCAAAAAATAATCTAGACTATTTTTAACTTCAGCACCTAAATGTTCACTTTGAAATAAATTAGGGTTTAAGGAATTAAAGAATACTTGCAGGCATTTATGTTTTGCTATATTTAGTGCATATCATTATAGAATTTGCATTCTTCATAAAAATATGTTCTTTAAGTATCAATTTCTACTGAAAGTAGAGTGGCCTACATTAAAAAGGCTTAAATCATATAACTACGAATATTTGACATTATTTAAGAGAGTCTAAATATAATATATATCCATGTGAAGATGCTGCTTTTTACTGGGGTTAAAACCAACATTCTTTTTATATGGATAACAATTGCCAACTTGGGAGATTATTTTATTTGTTTTGATCCCAGGTCAGCTGTGTCATCCAGTGCCCCACCCTTACCATTGCCTATCACTCTCAGGACTTAAAAGCATCAGGTAAAAATTCTAACTATAAAATTATATGCATTTAAAATCACAACAAATTAAAAAGGTACATTGTATATTTCAAAATCAAGTAAACAGGATTTCCTATTTTAGAATGGAAGAGAACTACATTTCAATAAAATTGATTTTAAAAGTTTTAAAAAGGAGGAGAAATTAAATCTCTTCCTCTTAGGAACAACCTAAGGTTGGGTGTGTCAAAGCTTGAAGATAACTGTAACCCTAAACTATGATTTATGAAGAAGTGTTGCTAAATGTGAAGAAGGTTAAACAGAGATATGTAAAGATGCTGAGAGAAGAAGCCTCCGCCTGCAAATCTCAACGTGGCAGAGCAGAATTCTCCATAAAGTGTGTTCCACACTAAAGGGAAAAATAAATTGTATCTTGGAGCAATGGAAGGGACAGGTGTTTTGGCTGTGGTAGCTTCACTATACCTACCTTGGCATGAAGAGGAAGTATGTATATCAGGGATTAATCTCACAGAGAACCATATTTAAATAGCATGATAGTAAGGCATGGTGCATTGGGAGGGAGGTTGTAACTTCTAGCATACAAAGCTCCGAAAAAGTAAAAGTCAAAGCTTATATCATTAGGATAATTCCTGCTGTCCTGGAATATGTCCTTGGCCAAAACTACATGAATCTGCAAACAGCTTATCCAGGAAGAACTTATTAAAAGATGAACAATACAAGTAAAATGATCACAAGATCTGTAAGTAATCATCAAAAGTGAACTAACACAATAACTGTAAAGAGGCAATATAAGGGAAAGTATGAAAAGGGACAAGATACAATTAGACACACATTAGAAAAGTATTGTCACTGAAAAGAAAAAAATTACAACCAAAAACGTTGGTATGACTTAAATAAATTCCTTAATGAAATAATTGTATTTGTAAAATAAGATTTCAAAGCAGAGATACAAATGCTTAGGAAAGGTGTAAATTAAAAACTATAGCTAACCATGGGCTGGTAGCAATCAGGAAAGTAGAGAGAGATAAAAACAAGTGTGAACCCTCCATTCTATTCCATAGGTCTATAGGTCTACCTTTATGCCAGGTTTTGGCAAGGGTGTCAAGTACATTAGTTGGGGAAAGAATAGTCTCTCCAACAAATGGCACTGGGAAAACTGAATATCCACATGCAAAAGAATGATGTTAGACCCCTACTTTACATCATATACAAAAATTAACTCTAAATGGACCAAGGACCTAAACATAAATGCTAAGAACATAAATCTCAGAAGAATACAGAGAGTGAAACTTCATAACCTTGGATATGGTAGTGATTGCTTAGATATGACACCAAAACCCTGAGCAGCAAAATGAAAAATAGATAAAATGGACATCATCAAATTAAAAACATTTGTATGTCAAAGGATACTATCAAGAAAGTGAAATGACAGCTTACAGAATTGGAAAAATAATCAATCACATATCATAGATATCTAATAATGTTTAATATCTAGATGATATAAATAACTGTTACAACAAGACAAATAACCCAATTAAAAATGGACAACTTCTTGAATAGACATTTCTCCAGAGAAGTTTAACAAATGGCCAATAAAAACATAAAAAGATGCTCAACATCACTGATCATCAGGGAAATGCAAGTCAAAATCACAGTGAGATAACACTTCACACCCTCTAGGATGATTAGTATTTAAATACACACACAGAAAATAACAAGTGTTGGTGAAGATGCAGAGAAATTGGAACCCGTCTATATTGCCGGTGACAAGGTAAAACGGTGCACCCATTTTGGAAATGTTTCCACAACAGCTTGGTGTTTTCACAGAAAGTTGAACATAGAATTATATGTGACTGGCAGTCCCGCTTCTTGGTATATAACCAAAATAATTGAAACTACGGACTTGAACAGATATTTGTATACCAATATGCATAGTAGCTTTACTCATAGTAATGCAAAGGTGGAATATTATTTACCCTAAAAAGGAATGAAGCTCATACATGCTAGGATATGGATGAACCTCGAGGGCATCGTGGTACATGTCTCACCCTGTAGCACACCTGCACCCATGTCTCAGATGTGTACTATCTCTTTTCTTGTTTCTTAATGAACTCTTTTTACTGGCCTCATTAAACTAGCACACCTCTGAATTCTTTCTTGTGATAAAGTCAAGAACCTAGAAACCCAAAGCATTCCTGTGACAATAACATAAGCTTACTTCTCAGAATATCTGTGGTCAGTTAGAGCAAAGTCATACAAAATGTATCCCTTAAATGTATATATTAAAATACAAATAAGAATTAAAAGTAAAGTGAGCTTCAACTAAAGGAGTTAGAAGAATGAAATAAACCTTAAGAATTACAAGGAAGATCTCAATGATAGAAGCAGAGATTAATATTGTGTGAATAAAATAATTCATGTAATGAATCAAATAGTTTGTTCTTTAAATAAGCACCAATAAAAAATAAATATTAAGCCAACCAAATTTTAAAAAGCTGAAGAAAAATAAATGTACATGAGAACAAGAAATGATAGTGAAGGAAAAGCTTAGAGAGGAAATTAATATAAATAATATATACATATTAAATATTTTGAAATGGATGATAACTTAATAAGAAGCAATATTCTAAATACAAACTCAGCAGAAAAGATTCTCTAAATAGACAAATAAACCTGCAGATTTAAAGACTGTGATCAAAGAGCAACCTGCAAATGAGGACCAGGCCAAGTGGGTTTCACAAGAGATTTATAAGAAGACTTTAAAAGTCAGAACTCAAATGAACTACTTATCGCAGGGAATAAAAAAAATCATATTTTTCGCATAAGTGACATAACATTGCCTTAAATGACATAACATGTAAAAGAGCATACAAAGCAATCTTAATATGAATACTCATAAAAATCCCAAATCAAGTATTAGCAAACAGAATTCAATAACACAATTATATCGTTACCTCAATATACCATAAGTTGAATCCAATTTTATCAAACAAACAAAAAACTTATTAAAAGACTAGAAATAGTGACTGGAGAATTTTAAAAATAACCTCATAGCAGACAAGTGAAATCTTTTCTATTTATGACACTAACCTCAGAAGACATATAAGAAAAGATTACCAACTGCAAATATTTAAACAGTTGAATAATATGCATGAGATAAATAATAAACAGAACCAAGGAAAAATATTTGCAATTTAAATGACACACAACAGTGTTAATTTCCTTAACATATAAAGAAGGTCCAGAATATCAATTTTAAAAAGACCAAAAATACAATAATTTAATTTGCAACCAATTAATGAAAATTGAAATACAAATGGCCATATAAAAATTTCAAAATCTCTTACGATGGGAGAAATACAAATAAAATTACAGGAGGCTTACTTTCAATCCACACTGTGGTGAAGCCCAAAAGGTCTTATTACACACCATATTGGCAATTTTGTGGAGAAACATCACTCTCGTTTTTTGCTGGTGGCAAGTTACTATCTCTTTAAAGAACAATGGTTTTTAAAATTTAAAATAGAAATAGCTGTTAGCCAAGTAATTCTACTCTTATGAATTTATCTAGAGATACGGTCTCACATTTATGAAGAAATCTTCCTTTGAGGTTCATGCAACATTGTTTGTAGTCACTGAAACCTTTGTAGAAACCTCTTTACTGAAGCCTTTTCTTCTCTTTCCCTTAGTATTCCAAAACGTTGGCTGATAGTGGTTACTTCTGAAAGCAAAGTATGGTACTTAGTGCTTTTGATTGGGTTGTCCTAGAAACACTCTGATATAGAATTGAAAGAGCAAAAGGTGCCCTTGGGGTCAACATTCCAAGAGGCAGAATTGGACAGAGGCAGAATTTGCAGTCTAGTCACAAAAATAACAGAGACCTCATCTGATCCCATAGAAAGCTGTGGAACTGAGGTAGCCTCTCAGATTGTTCCAGCTTGATGCAAGTGGTCTGGGCTGTGTCTTTTCCCCTTGGCCACAAGCAATCATTCGATGCAGTCTGCCCTCAGTTGGAGGTATGTCTTCGAGCAAGGTAGCTCTCTTCAGATGAGAATATTTCCTTTGAGCAGCTGGGAGAATGAATGCCTCAGTCCTGCTAGCAGTGTGGGCTTGAGAATCAACATGCCACAGTGTCCTCTGCACTGGAAGAAAATAAGAGGAGCTCTTTATTTAAACGTGAGCTCTTTTAGATTTTTTCAATTCTGTATTGATATCAAAAGGTATTTGAGAACATAATGCCTATTTAAAGTATAAACAATTGAAAACTACCAGAAAACAAAATGGGTGATGGTGATAGTTGAGAGATTATTGTCAGCAGGAGACATACACCAAAAATCATCTTCAAAGGGCCATTTCCTCCAAGTTGTTCCACATTTTTCTAGTTTATGCAAATTTATGGTGAGGAAGACTTTGGGGTGTCCAGCAGAATATCATCTGAAGGAGCTCCTGTTTGAGAGCTGAACAGTCTTCTTACTTCAGCAAGTCTTTGATATTTGTTGGGCTTCAGACTACACAGGTCCATGATCTCAAGAACAATAAATTCAAACATTAATCAAAATTAAAACCTTTCTAATTCAAAGGACACTATCAAAAAAAGCACAAGGACAACCCAGATAGTGGGAGAACATCTATTCAAATCTTATATCTGATGAGACATTTATATAGCATATAAAATGAACTCTTACAACACAATAATAAAAGGACAACCCAATTTTTAAAAATGGGTGAAGAATCTGAATACACATTCCTCCAAAGAAGATATACATGACCTATAAACACATGAAAAGATGCTCAGTATCATTAGACATCATGGAGAAGCATATCAAAGACACAGTGAGATACAATACCTAGCCTAGTCTAGGATGACTAGACTCAAATAGTAAGATAGTAACAAGTGTTGGCAAGGATGTGAAGAAATTGGAAACCTCATACAATCCTGGCAGAAATGTAAAATGGTGTAGCCCCTTTGGAAAACAGTCCAGCAGTTCCTCAACATTTTAAATGTCCACTTACCATAAGACCCAGAAACTCCACTACTAGGCATCTACCCAAGAGAAATGAAAACATATGCCCTTGTGAAAATGTGTACACAAATATTTATAGCAGAATTATTCATAATAGTCACAATATGGAAACAAGCCAGGTGCATCTCAACTGATGAATGGATAAACAAAATGTAGACTATCCATACAGTGGAATATTACTCAGCCATAAAAAGGGGTGAGATGCTGACACATGCTACAACATGGATGAACTTTGAAAACATTATTCTAAGTGAAAGAAGCAATTTACAAAAGACTACATATTATATGATTCCATTTGTTATAAATCATCCAGAGTAGGTAAACCTATGGAGATAGAAAGTAACTTAATGGTTGCTGAGGGCTGGAAGTAAGGAGCTTAGGGGGGTTGGTAGGGAAAGGGTATGGGTTTCTTTTTGAGATGATGAAAACATTCTAAATTTATCTGTGGTAATTGTTGCACTTTTTGTGACTATACTAAAAACCGTTCAACTGTATAATTTAAATGAATAAATTGTATGATATGTGACTTTTATCTCAATTGAGCTGTTAACAATGTTCTACCTGACAAGCTTGTAGACTTTTATATGATTTACCCCAACCTACTGTTTGAAATTCTGCCCTTCCTTAGCTTCCATGTTATCAATGAACCCTACTTCTCTTCCCAGTCTGTGTCTACTCCTTGGTTTTCTATACCGATGATCTCTCTCCCCACCCCTTAAGTATTGTTGCTGCCATATTTCCATCCTTGAATTTGATTTAATTTTTACTTTTTCCTCTTTCACTGAGAGATTTTGCCATCAGTTAGCAACTTCATTTATTATACGCTGGCTCCAAAATCCATATATTAGAACAGGACAGCCTACCTAAAAATTTCAGAACCTAGTACAAAATGAAAATGCACTGTCCCTGGTTCAAAAATTATGAATTTCAGTACGGTGCCAGCAGAGTGAGCACAGGTGACCTCTAAGGGCAAGAAGGGTCTAAGTGCACAAGTAAAGCCCATGAAGTCAGCCCTCATCTACAACCTCTTCTCTCATATGTTATTCATCCACATTTATATTTGTCACTCAGATATCTCTGCCTGAATATCTCCAAGACACAAATTCACCAATCTCAAAAATGTTATCCTAATTCTTTTCCTGTGTACCTTGTCTCAAAAATAACATCAATAATAGCTACCTGTTCACCAAAATTTTAGCTGACATTACTGGGCAGATACTATTTAGTACTTACTAATTTAAGCACTCTTCATGTGTTTCATGAAGCTTCCTTAATTCTCACATTGATCTTTTAAGTTGCATGTCATTATTAGTCAGAAATCTTTTTAAAACATCTGTGTACTAAGATTAAATATTTTCTACACAATAACGTTCTAGCTCAAATTCCTTAGTTTGCCATTGAATGCCTTTCAACTTCTCGTCATCAACCAGCCCTCCTGTCTTTTCTCCCATAGGTCCCACAAGCTTGTGACACCCCAGCCATGTGATTTTATCATTAATTCTCCAAACATGCATCACATGCTCTTGTCTTTGTGTCTTTGTTCATGTTCTTTCTGCCTATCTTTACTATTTCTGTGTGAAAAACATTCTCATTCTTCAAGGCTTACATAAATGGAAACTCCTCTCTGAAAATGCCCCCATCCCCACAAAGGTTGATTTAGTACTTCTTTTTCTGTGCTCTCTTAGCATATTGCTCTTTCCCCTGCAGAACACTTTATCACATTTATAATAGTTAATTATAACTGAGACTTTCTCCCCAATGAGACAGTGAGCTTCTTGAATTCAATAACCATTTGTTATTCATCTAACCTCAGCATCCCGTGCAGTCTATAACACATAGTAAAAACTCAACACATATTTTCTGGAATTGCCTAGTGAGTGGCCTACTAGTAAGTGATAGAAATAGAATTAGGGCTCAGGATTTATGACCTCCTATGTAGAACTCTTAAACTTCATGATATCATTTCCCACAGAGAATAATATAATGGCTAGTTTAGATCAAAAGCTGGTAGAATAGGCTTGGAAATAGCCCCCAGAAGTCCTAAAGTGCCAGATGAGCTTTAAAGGGAAAAAAAAGAGTAAACATGTGTTTTAGTTTTCCTGAGCTGCTATCACAAACAGCACACAGTGGATTGGCTTAAACAATGGGAATTTATTGGCTCAGGGTTTTGAGGCTTTAAGTCCAAAATCAAGGCATCAGCAGAACAATGCTTTCTCCCCAAAGGGTATAACACTCTGGTGCTGGCTGCCACTGATGTTGGGGGCTCTTTGGCTTGTATCCCTGCCTCAGGTCACACTGCAATGTCCTCTCCTTTCTCTTCCGTGTTCTGCTGACTCCTGGCTTCTGACTTCTCCCTGTGGTTTCTCTGACTTTGAATTTCTTCTGCTTTTATATGACTCCAGTAATCTGGATTAAGACCCAACCTTATTCAGTTAGGCCACAACCTAACTGAAAATAACATCTTCAAGAGATCCTATTTAGGATGCGTTCACACCCCTAGGCATACAGGTTAAAATTAAGAACTTATCTAAATTTGGATACGTAATTCAATATACCACAACATGGAAAACAGAATGAAGTTTTACTGAATTCCTACAATTCCTACTGTATTCTAGGCACTGTATTAAGTGCTTTATATGCATTTTCTTATTTTATTTTAAGATGTGAAGTTAGGTATAGTTATTCTCATTTTTAGACAGAGGAAAATGAATGGATTTAAGCCAAAGACATACTTTATCACCTTCAAAGTTTTGTTTAGTTCTGTATCAACTACCTATTATAAGAGATTACCTGGTGATCAGGAACTCAGATTAAGATATCCCGGGCTTTTGTTCGCTCTTTTACAAGCATCTGGCACACTGCTTGAATCATGTCACTGCCATCTGCCACAATCTATGGTAAATTTAATAAAGTATGGTAGATGACATGCTACTAAGGAGTGTCTAATGTGAGAATTTATCAACTGGCCATGAAGAGTGTTAAAATACCTTAGGAATGCTAGCTATAAGGTTTCTATCATCTTTTTTGCATCAGTCCCCCTGGTATGAGATGAAAATCCTGAAAGGTTTTTACAGGGGATCTTATTTTAATGAAGAGGCTTTTCATGTCTGCAAGCATGTTTTCCAAAAGGAATGGTACCAGGTTTGGAAACTTCTGTCTTTCATCCCCACCCCCACCTCAGTGTAGTTCTGATTTCCTCAAGAAATGGAGTAACATATGTAATGTTTTTTCAGGTGTGTGATATAATTTTTGTTGTAATTCGTTGAGACTATAAGAACATTTAGACCCTAATATACACGTTGTCTTGCCTATCTCCTAGCAAGCATTCTTTCTTACCATCAGGGCACTATACCACTCTCCCTCACTCATTCCTGCATCTGTTTTTTTTCTTCTTCTATTTCTCTGATTGCTAATACCATTCTTTATATCAACATTTATTTCATTCTTCCTTTACACAAAGTCATTTATCAAAAACTTAACATTTTATTATTCCCTATGCTTTCCATACATCATGTATTTCCATCCTACGCCATAGATACTCCAGGTCAGGGTCTATGATTTTTGCACCTTTGTAAACATCTCCATTGGATAGTATATGTTGGCCAACTGTTAACTATCTTCAACATTTTTCAAAGGGTTGTTAGCCTTTCTTCCCCTAGATTTCTGCATGGCTGGCTCTCTTCCTTCTCCACTGTTCCAGGAACTCAAGCTTTCCCTCACCACTCCAATTAAGATGGCCACCCTTTCATCACCCTAATCATTTCCCCTTACATATCTATATTCTTCTGCATAGCACTGAACAGTATCAGATCTCATATTACATATTATTGATGTATGGATTTATCTATTATTTCTATTTTCACCTACAATTCAATATCCATGAGAAAAGTTTTGTTTGATTTATTCATCACTGTATCTCCAAACTTTGAATTGTACTTCATACTTAGGAGGCATTCAATAAATATTTATTTGATAAATGGATGAGCCCCATACAAGACAAAGAAAATCAAGTTTAAAATGATTGCAACAAAAAAAAAGGCCTTGAGATGATGAAAATATGTTCAGTCTTGGAATTTAAATTATGCCTTTTCCTTCTTGGAATATCTGTTGTGACCATTAAAAATGCTATAACAATTTTTATTGGTCCTTTCATTTTACAGAGATATTTTTTAAAAGAATATTAAGATACAAAGCCCATACTTAGTGTAACCAAATTTTACTTTGACCTGATTTTCTTATCTCTTTCCCTTTGTTAGCAATTCCAATATAAGTGTAGACCTTAATGACATATCCAAGCAATTGGGACAAATGGTATGGTTAACACCTAATGAAAATCTATTATTTTTTTCAGGATGTAGAACAATATCCTGTCTTTTTTTTCCTTAGAAGCAGTGATCTGAGAAAAGCCTGATGTAGTTAATATTTTCTCCTTTGTTTATTAGTAACACAAGGTTTTTCTTTTAAAATTCTAGAATACTACATTCCCCCTTGGCATAATTGCATGAGGTTTTAACTAATTATGTGCATTGTTTGAATAATCTTAGAAGGGTCTGAGTAAATTCTAGAAGCAGCATGGTGCGCTGGGCAAAATACAGCATTAAGGGTCAGTAACTGGTTCTTCTTGCTCTATACCTTAATTATCTATGTCTTCTGAAGAAAATCACTAGCTTCCAAGTGCCTCAAATTTTTCCTATTGAAGATAAGGTAACTATAGTGGTAAGATGCATTCAGTAAAAATAGAATAATTGATATACAATCAGAACTTCGATTGGTGGAACATCATTTAACCTTGTTAGTTCTTATGTATTGGACGATTTTTCATACACTTATTGTTTGAGCAGGGAAATCCTTAAAACTAAATTGTACATTAGACATCATTTCTAACAATAGCACTTATCATCCTAAGATACTCTTATAACTTAAAACAGTTAGCAAGCAATGCCTGATATTATAAGTTAGCCTGTAGTGTACATTAACAAATAGGCAATGGAACTAATTGGTTATTATGCCATAACATCTTCTAGTTCTAATAGCACAATAACGTGATGTTTCCAAATCTTTTAGCAATAAACAATACTTGGTTCAGACTGAATTCTTCTCATTAATGAAGTTCCAGCACATTAATAAAGTATGATTTATTGAAGGATGTTTCCTATGAACTAAACTTGTTATTTTTTTAGCTCAAATATTCAAGTCTTCTGAGTTCATGTAGAATTGTTAGGATAAAGAAAATGAAAACGCATATGTATACATACTTTCTAAGCTCTGAAATGATACTGAATATATATTTTTGCCACTGCTATACCATAAAAATTTAGTTTCTGTCTTTGTGTTCTGGTACCATACATAATTTTTACCCATGTCCTTTCAAGCTCCATTCAAAAATCTGTGTTCATAATACAAGTATATATTTAAAAATATTAGCAACTTCTTTATCTTACTTGAATCTATTGGAATTATTAACTGATCCAGCAAAGCTTCATTATTCACCAAACATAGAGCAGTTAACATTTAAGTCTTTTAACAATGGTTTCCAGGTTGCTTGCAGATGTTTTATCCAATAATAAGGATTGTATTGTGTATAATCCTATGAAAAGATATTGTAATTAATTGGCAAATTGCTATGGCATTGGTAAGTATTTTAAACCTTAATTACTTCTTCCTTTTGCTTTCTGCTTCAGATCATCAGTTAAGATAGTCTGGTACCACACAGTAAAAAAAAAAAAAAAAAAGGAAGTGAAAGAGCATTTAGTTGAAGAACCAAAATGTTAATACTGAAGTTTCTTTATTTTACAGATATTCGAAATCTAAATGTCTGGTTCTTTGTAAAGTTCTAAATTAATGGCTAGGACAAAAAAAAAAAAGCCTTAATTTGTGGGACAGAAATCTCAGATGCAAGGAACTTATTCTTTTAAGCTCCAGAGAAATGCAGTGCATTTATCAGCTTTGAGTGGATATCATTGTGTTTATAACAGAGTGGAGGCACCATGCAATTTTGCTCCTGAAATTGGTTTATATAGATGACTGGTTGCTGTGAAGTGTGTGTCAGAGTTCCATGCAGCTGTTATGAAGTAGTACAATTGTCATCGCTTCTTACATGGTTGTTGAGAAGAGCTTGAGAGCCCAGCTCAGTCAGCTGTTGAATAGATAACCCAACACAGTTAACGTGGCATACATTGTAAAGAATTACATGCCTGCTACAATGAGCTTTGGGCCTTTGGTCTAGATAATAATCCTGGTGGGTGTATCACGTGTAGTGGCTGTCTGATCACTCAGATATAACTGACGAAACATAAAGAAAAATGTCAGTCGACTGAAAGAAAAATGCTGCTGCAACTTTGTTTAAGGTTCATGTAAACGGCTATGTGTATTTTTTAACTCCAAGTCTCCCAAGGACTTGACTGCCATGCTCAATGTCTAACGCTAAAACGTAAGATATGGAAATGATGACCTATTTAAGGCTGCATTTAAATATGTTAGAGCTCATGAAATCACTGGCTATCTCTTTTGGTTACAGAGATCTAGCATTTCTGTTTCATAGAAAATAAAGTCGTTTTAAAAATCAACAACTTACATATAAAATATATATAAAGAAAGCAGTGCTAGAAAAGAAAAATATTAACAACATTTGAGTTATGATGGCATTTCGTTTTAATTTCAAAAACGATCAGATGGCCAATATTCACATTTTGGGAGATATAGTAATTATGACATAAAAATAAGTAGAAGAAATGCCACTATTAGCCATTTAAGCACAAATATAATCACTGGGTATCAACATATTAAAATAAGGTCATGAAGCCCAGAAGAGATGAAGACCACCAAAATTATAGGATTTCCAACTTAAAACTTCTTTTCTTTTGTATTTGCTAACTTTGTGTTTTGCGTCTTGATTGTCGCAGTCGATATGGCAGGTCACAAACACGGCTTGAACTAGGACTGCTTTGATTCCTCTACTTATTGGAAGGATTTATGGATATAACATATGCCTAAATTTATAGATTTTTCCACATACTTGGTGATTTATATCTTGAAAACTTATATTTCTTCTTCCTAGCTTCCATAAATAACTGAATTATTAGCAAATAAGGCAAATGAAAAATAAACACAGTAAAGACCTTATTTTCTTTATGTGACCCAAATAATAGCAAAGAGTAATCACAGCTTTGGCTAATTTTAGGCTCTTATTATTTGCAACTAGATTTTACAAATATGTATTTAGAGTTTTCCTTTAAAGACACTTAATTAGGGATATTTAAATGTTAGCAACATATTCTGGAAACAAAAATATTCATTTAGTTATTCGCTAAATCTCATAATGTGAGAGTCAGAAAAAATGTTGTCTATCTTTTAGCTCAACCTCTTAACCTCTTAGCAAAAGCATGGATTACATTAAAATGAATGATGCTGATTTTTATAAAAATAGAAATAAATTCAACTCTTTAGAAAATGTTTTAAACAATATGCCACTCACCAATAACAATGGGTTTTTTAAAACTCCTATTTGTATTCCTTCATTACTGGGGGTTCTCTTCTTCTGAATGTACTCTTTAAATCAGTATTTCTTAAAATACAGTCCATGTACCAACTGCATCAGAGTCATCTGGTGCAAAATTGCAAAGGTTTGGGTTCAGTAAGATGCATTGTGTATGCAGTTCTCTGGTAGGCACATTAAAATGAAATGGTTTCCCTTATAAGATATTAAAACATATTAAGATGTTTTCCTGACCCCTTGAAATCTGGTCTGGTCTTGTAGATAGCCTTGATCATGGAATGAGGCTGAAATAACTTTATGTGACTCCTGAGCCTAAGTCTCAAGTGGCCTTAAAGATTCCATACTCATGCTTTCTAACACTGCTGGCACTTTGTAGAAATCTGGGGCTATCCTGCTGGAGACGATATGTGGAGGAGAATCTAAACACCACAGCTGATGTCCTAACTTAAACTTCAGTCCCATGACGGGAGCCATCTTGGAACATTCATCCCTAATTGGACCTCCAGATGACTGCTTCCATATGAGTATCACCACAAGGACAGAAAATCATCCAACTGAGCCAGCCAAAATGCAAAGCCGTGAATAAATGAATGGTTATTGCTTTAAACCACTAAGTTTTGGTGTGGTTTGTTACATAGCGATAGATCACTGAAACAGATGGTGATTACTCTCATGATTTCTTGGAGAAATATTTTTTGTATATGGTACCATGATAATGATAGCAATCTATTCCAAGATATATATCAACTTACATTTCAGCATATCACATCTCAAATGTAAGGATTTAAGAAAAGTGTGTCCACATTTGTGGTTGAGGAAACAGAATTCCAAATATCTGTCTCTGAGATATCAAAGAAACATCTGAATAATGAAAAATTTATTCCATTGGCTGTGTTGGAGAAATATTTGTTTTGGTTTTATCTAAATGAAAATAGTGCTATTTTCCCCTCTCTGAACAGGTTAAGTTTTTAAGTATGTTGGCTATGTTTGGTTATTTGGGGAAAGAAAATTCACCATCCTCTTGATATAATAAGATTGTTAATTGTTTCAAGTTGATGATGGTTCCTACGGAAGTCAGATTTCTGGGATATATTAGAGCTAGTCAGAACCATCTAAACAAGAAAAGTTGACATTTTAAATACTTATTCTTTTTTAAAAAATCCGTTTAGATGGCATGGTTTGGCTGATCCTAAAGCCAGTCAACAAACTGTTAAAACATGCTATTTAGTGCTAAATATATAGATCTCAACTGTGGTTTTTTATAGAGATATTCCATCTATTCTAGCATGGCTGCATTTCTGAGCAGTAGGGGTAGGGTGTAGTCTAGAAATATAATGCATTTCTGTCTTTCTTTTGAGACAGATACATTGACATTTATGAAGCTTACTTGAGTTACTTGTTTCTTTCCTTCACCCATCACTTCCTTTGAAAACTGAACGATTAACAGGGGGTCTCGCTTTGAGAATCTAAGCTGAGATTATTGCCAGAAGTTTATTTCAATGGGAAATGCTAACAAGGTCCTGCTCAATATCCACACATTCTTGTGTGAGAGGCCAAGTTCTTATTATGCACCCTGTCACTTGATATGAATTACTTGATGCAAACCTATCCCTCCCCAAATAAGCCGGAAGACAAATTTTGAAAACAATAACAAAGCAATAATAAAACACAACAACAAATTATCTTAAAAATTTATGGCCATGTTCAAATGGATTGTAAGAAGTTAATAAAACTTTGTTTTCTTTTATTTGGCTTTGAGATTCCATCTTTCATTATTGAAATGTTTATCTACCATTAATCATATTTGCACCCATCCAGTTTGTCTAGGATTGTAATCAGAGCATGCTTCTCCTTTCTGGTTTCTTAATGTAATTGGAAAATTCATTAAGTAAGTATCTTTAACACTCAGAAAATTCCAAAATACAAAACCTGCCATAGCACTTTGTGTGCCTAACATAAAAAAAATATATCAATTTCTGAGGAAGAACTCTAGAAAGCCTTTGGTTGCCAGGCCTGGCATTACACAACTGGCAGAAGTTGTCTATGTTTCAGAGTATGTGTTAAAAACTTAAAATTAGAATAAATCACAAGTTAGATATAGAAGATTATTACCTACCAGATCAATTTCCAAATACCAGCTAATTTCAAATCACTCATTCCTGTCAGTGTGCAATTCTCAACCTCCTTACTCTCCAAGAGGGCACTTTCTATGCTCCCGGCAGGAAACCCAAAGTTCTGAAGTACATGTAATATCAAGCTCTGAAGCTTAGGAGTGGCTAAGAATTGTCCAACTATGAAACACTTATTCTGAAAAAATGTTTATGTGTGTGTGTGTTTGGAGACTGTAATTTGACCTCTTAATAGAACATTATCTTATATAATCCAGAGAACTCTTCTCACACCCAGCTTTACTGGGATCAAAGTTATCTGCTGTATGTATTTTAAAAAATAATTTGAATAAGCTGATTATTTTGAAACAACTAAACAGTTATTACTTATTTTATTTTAAATTCTTATCCTCTGACTATGGATACACTTATGGTAGATCCCATGACCGTTTGACATATTATTTCAATAACCCTTATATTGTGAATAATTTTTAATATTGTCAGGTCAATATCAAAGCATATAAATTTACTCATTCACTAGATTGACAAAAGTTTATTGAGCAACTATGTGCCATTGTTTCTTCTAAGTTTGGGTGACAGCAGTGAACAAAACAATGTCCCTACCATCATAGAGTTTGCATTTGAGTGGGAAAAACAATAAACAAAAAAACTGCATAAGTAAGTATGACAGTATACATACACTCTCACACTCATGTAAAATCAAGGCTGACAAAAATTAAAGTGTGATAGAGAAAAACATGAGTGAAGGGTTTGCTATGGGACGGCATAGCCAGAGAATATTTTTCTGAGAGTAAGATTTTGTACTACAGACCTAAATAAAATGAGAAAATGGGCCAAGCAAATATCAGAAGAAGTGGCACTCCAGACAGAGACCTTGAAAGGAGAACTTGGTAGTTTCCAGGAACAAGGAGAAGAATAGAAGACAGGTAAAGTCAGCATAATTGCACATGTGTTAGATTGTCCTGGTGGCTTTAAAGCAAGTTTCCATTTGTATTTTAAATAAATATATCATATTTTTTCTTCCTCAACCTCACTTCGATCAGTCCTAATTCTATGTATTATTCTTTTCTCAATCACTCTTCCATTCTCCACATGCTCCTCCAGTTGTGAACTTCAGCACCTCACACTGCAATGTAGACAGCCTACACTGTGGAGATGAAGAGAGTTAATCTGTTCTATAGAGACATCTATGCATGCACCCTTTCGGCTTCTTTCCTTCTCACTATGCGTTCTGGACATACTCATCCAGCATTGTTCTAAGACCTCTTTCTGCCAAGCTGAACTTTTCTATGTGTCTACATTTTTCCTTTTCCCATTAGACGCATTATTGTAAAAATTTCCTTGTTGATCTCATTTTGATCACTTTCTATTTATTGCTCCTATGGATAAATGTCATTTTTAATTCCAGCCCCAGTTTTAAATGTCCTGGGTCCTTGCTCTCCAAACTACCACTATAGTCAATTCCTTCTGCTTTCAAAGAAACTGTGGATGAAAAGTTTAACTCTGCTGGATCGCAGAGCAATGTTTGTTCTTCGCAGGGCTAATAAGGGTGATCCAGTGGAATCACTCCCTTGACTTCAGACAATTCTATCAATTTCCTACTCTCTAAAGTTCCTGCACCTCAATGTGTGATGAGCAGACCTGCAGCAAGGACAGCACCAGAATCATCAGGAGCTTCCTAGAGATGCAGAAATTTGAGCCCCACCCTAGCATTACTGAACCTGATTAAGCATTTTTACAAGATTTTTAGGAATTAATATGTATTATTCATTTGAGAAGCACTGAACTAGATTACCTTGCAGCAGAGTTCCTTCTAATTATAAAGTTGTTTAAAAATAGTCCCCAAGTTGTCAGAGTGTAAAGGACTGTATTATAGCTCCATACCAAATTGATTATGTTTGTTATAAATTTAAGCTACCACAATCACATGTTTGTTTTACATTAATTGGCAGTACTTTTTCAGAAGCCTAACTAATGATTTGGTTGACTTCTGTGTTAGTTAAAATAATTATAAATTATCTATCACTAGATACAATGTCTAAAGCTTATCTACCACAGAAGCCTTAATATGTTGACAGGCTCTTGGAAATAAATAAGTTGATCTTCAAACTCTCTATACTTTTATTTTCTTCTATTATAGAGTTATGTCACTAAGCATAAGGCTCAATTTTATAAAAACTACTGTTTATTATAATGGATATCTGCTATAATAGTATCTTGAAGTACAGTACTCCCTTTAATAATCTAAAAGGAAATCCGTATTAGTTCGCCTACCATACACATAATACTTAAAACATAAATATAATATACTAACTGTGATATAAAGGAGAAACAAAAGTTATATCTATATACACACACATATGTATTTCAGTATGTAAACACTTGGGCATTTGCTCAATGTAATGAAATAGTCAGACCTTTGCACTCAATGATGGAACCACCATGAATATGATAGCTTTAAGTGCAAATAGATGCAGATGCTTTGGGCTGGCTAATCAAATACCACAAGCAATGTTGCCCTTGGTGATATAAGGAAGTGATGAGCAACTTCTGATAATGTTCTAAACAAAACAACCTAATCTTCACTTGATTTGCATTGTAATTACCATCTTGAAGAAAACAGAGATTCTTAACCTTTGAAAACACTGGACTACATAGAATTACAGAATTTGCAAACCTCTGGTCTTTATCTACAGACGAGAATAGTGTCTCTCCATCACTATGCCAAACAACCCTACAAATTTCCTAAATACTCTCACCCAATTGAGCACCATGACCTACTAAAAGCCAATATTCCTACAGTAAATAAAAATCCCTTTAAGGACGCATAGAAATATTCTGCACATTTTGGTTGTTTACTGTTGTCTTGCTAAATATATGTACAGACAGAATTTTTATATCCCTGCAATGCTCCAGAACATCTATCTTGGTGCACCCTCCAATGGTCCTCACTACATCTGGACTATGGTCCTTCAAAACACTGAAAATTTTGTTGAGTCTCCAAAACATGGGAAAGAAAATCTGATGAAGCATGAGAAATATACTGAAAAAATGTGAAAAAATATATTTTCTTAGACATTTTTTGTTCTCAGGGGATGAAAATAACAAAGTACTAAAATGAAGCTATAAGGGCGAGTTTGGGCCTCAAAGGAGAAGCGCTTTATACCAAGCACTTAAGAAGAACGTATCTAATATGTTAGTCTGTATATTTGATGTGTTGTGTGGTTTTCAGGTAACTTTATTCTGCTTCACAGCCACAGCTCTTACCCCAACAAGGACTGACAGCATTGATAGCTACAGGCAAATACTTCAGCAACGGTTTTGACTGAGTTTAAGTGACTGAATTACACCTTCAACATAAAGAGGTTTACAGGGACATATAAGGATAATGCAGCTATCAGAATACAATTCTTATAACTTGACGTGTGAAACATCTAGGAATATCAAGTTTGTCTTTTTGTCTCCTAATATTTTACAGGAGGACAATTTGTATAGACATTTGGAAGAACTGTCCTCGTGATTCTTACTGAGTATATTGTTGCCGACATTATTTTCAAGGTGCTCTTCAGGGATCTGTTTTTGTCCTCCAATTAATTCCATTGTACTCTTTTTTTCATTTGGCAATCTCAGAAGTGCATGGTTTCTATTATTATACCTGTAAACTCTCTAAGCTATATCCAAAACACAGATCTCCAACAGCTCCAGATCTATAGATCCAATGGACACATAAACTTGAATTTCACAGGCTTCCTCATCATGTTGAAAAACTGAACTCATCAGCATCTTCTCCTAGACCTCAAGAACTTCTAAGTTTCTTCTTTTTATAGAACTCATCCTTTTATGTTTTGGGTATTAGATTAATGAAGTGAAATATCTGAGAGTCATCCTCAACTCTTCTTTCCTTTTTACTTTCTATCTAATAGATAATAATTCCATTTTATTTTATCACTTAGTTTATCCCATACCTGTCTGCTGCTCTTTACCTCTACTGTTATTGACTTTCTTCAGGCCCTCACCATATACATATAGACTATTGCAATAGTCACTTAGCACGTTCTCCTCATGCTAGTCTCACCAATTCTAAATCATATTTCATCTAATATTAATCTGGACTTTCTTAAGTGAATATCTGGACACATTGCTCTCATTCTTACAATTTTTCGTTATTACTCCATGGTTGAGTGATAACCCCAAGTTCTGTAATATGTTTAATATCTATAAATCTAGCCTCCACCTCCCACTCCATTCTAAAAGAAGAAATTATTTACCCTTCCTTGCATAAGCCATGTGGCATCATTATGGCCTTGGAATGCTAC